>JBBBDQ010001207.1:3602500-3827500 GCA_037127315.1 Ascarosepion bandense
AATTCAGCTTCTATAGTTGCATTTGAATAAATATTTATAACTTGAACCAAAAGAAATCAAAAACATTGAGGATCATGAGTTTCCTAAAAATTAAAAAAAAATTGATTTTTAATTACCAAAATTCTTCATTATTTTCACATTTCATTTTTTTACCATAAATCAGTTTTCTCTTTCTTTCATTCTCCCTTCTTTTACTTCTAGAACTTTCTTTACTCTCATTTTCTTCTTTCTTATGTTAATATGCCCATATCATACACTCCTGTATGTTGGCAGTGATGTAACTTTAAACATTAAGACTTGGTTCCAGTATCGCAATATGTTTATGCTCAATATGATGATGATGATGATGATGATGATGATGGTACAGTCAATGTCTCATTTTTCTTTACAAACTGTCAGCGTCGTCATTTTTGTCATCGTTGTCATTGCTGCCAGGGGATGTTGGACAGACACTGCCCACTTTGTACTCACAACTCCAGTGAGCCTAAAAGACAGGCAAAGGTTTGTACCAACTGTTTACAAGCCATGGACAAGTTTGTTTTAAATCATGACCTATCTCCATGCTATTACATATTAATAACTTTATGAAACTCATTTGAGGAGCTATTTCTCTATCTTGCTATATAAAAGAAAAAGTTATTGGAACCACAGAATCCTTAAATAACAGTAAAATACCCTTATACAGAAGGAAAAGAAAATTGTTTAAAAAAAAGAAAAAAGATAATTCTCTGACAGTTTCTCCTCGAAAAAAAAAAAAAATCGGTAATCAATCGGTAATAACAATAAAAAAAGTTGATATGCTGCTTGTCACAGTACTTATTCCTCCTCATAAGACTCGCTCCTTCGTTCGTTGGTCGTTTTTTCCTCTTTTTTTTCTTTTTTTAAACTTTTTTTTAAAAAATATGTCCCTACTAAAGAAAATAATGGCTGCTGCTGGTCAGGTTCTAACTATTACATGTAGACAATGAATACTGGTGAAAAAAATTGGAAAAATATGAAAAATATATTACAAATAAATAAAGAAATATATATGTATGTATGTATATATATACACATATATATATTTATACATATGTATATATATGTATGTGTGTATGTGTATATATATATATATATATATATATAATTAAAAAAAAACAGCTAAACTTTGGGTTTCTCTTCCCCTTCCCCCACTTTTTTTTCATGTCAACAACCTTCATCATGCTTGACATTTGTCTACCAACAGTTCGATTAAATCTGAAATAAAAGGCCAATAATATATGACCTTGAGGCTTTGCGTTATTGATTAGAATTTTGTTGCAGCCAATCACCAGTGTCAAAAAAAAAAAAAGTCAATCATTCAGCTGACAGAGGAATATCTATCTTAAACTGGTAGGGAAACATCGACCAAATTGTTGTTACTGCTATCACTATTATTATTATGATTATTATTTTTAATGCTATTATTATTATTATTATTACTATTATTAGACGGTAAGGTCTTGAAAATATATAACAAGACTTTTAAAACTATAACTGTTACCTGGATATTTTTTCTTTGTATTTCATAATAAACCATTTCACCACCGTTCCCTTTGGTTTTGTAGAGTGTTTCAGTGGGTTTATTTTATTTTTTTGTTTTAATGAAAGAAAGAAAGAGAAACACACACATGCACACAAAACTACATTGCATGCTAAAGTCTGAGGACTAAAAATTTCTTTGTAAATGAGTCCAATTTGCTCCGTTATTTATTTTATTTACTTTTTTTTTTTTTTTTGTGGGGTGATGATTGGAGAATGTGTGAATGAGACTTTTACAAAATTGTAAATTGTTTGCAATAACAAAGAATTTATATATAAAAAAAAAGACATTTTAGTGAGGATGACGTGTCAATATATAAATAATTAAAAAAAGAAAGTGATAATCTATTTACTTATTTCAATACCAACCAATCATTACTGACTTTCAAAAAAAAAAAAAAAAAGATTAATATGATGTGGTTTAGACTCATGGTCATCGTGGACGAGATGCTAAACTTCCCAGCTGGGCTTATGAAGCTGGACTGAATCGCCAGTCTAAGCTCTGAGTGTGTGTCCACGTTCCACCAGCTGCTGCTTTGCAGACAATTGTTTAAAAGTTTGATGTATGTACATATGTTGACGAAGTTTAAAAAAAAAAATGAAAAAAAAAAAAAGAAACGTTAAAAAAAAGATTGATATGTCACTTAATAGTTACATTTTCAACACTTCATATTGTTATCCAAACAAAAATAAGTTTGGAACGATGCTAATGTGTTGTATTGACGTTTTAATTTGTTGGTGGTTGTCACATTTGAAAAGAAGGAAAAAAAAGTAAAATTAAACTTGAATTGATTTGGTCCTTTCTAATGTCATGCTGTGTATGAGAACGAGAAAGTGTGTGTGTGTGTGAGAGAGAGAAAGAGAGGGAGGGAGATATGACAATGATGAGCTGATCTTGTATATGTACAGTAAAATGTATGGAGATGTCATACTGGCTTTGTTCTTTTCATAACACTTGTTGATTTTTTTTTTTTCTCTCTCGTTGGTAGATTCAATGGAGACTAATCACTTTTCTATGACATTATCGATTAGGCTAACTTCATTAAAACGAAACTTGAAAGCGACCCTGAAAAAATGTCCTTGTAAATAATGTTATCTAAAAAATCAGAGCTTAATTTTGTTAATATTTCGGTGGTATAAACAAACAAAAATCTGAGCAAAATTAATGTCTTCTGTTTGTTAAAGTATTGATTAACTATAAGTTTAATTTTCTTAGTCGCTTTCATCTTTTGTGCGCGCGGCCACACACACACACACACACACACACACACATAGAAACACGATGTGATGTTTATCTATATAAAGCAACTTGCTGAAGCGGTCAGGTACTTTGAAATCTTCGTTTAGAGTTTAGATCAAGGGTTCCCAATTTTTTTTTATGATATCGCCCACTTTCACATGGAAAAATTTTCCACCGCTCGCCGGTATAGTAAACATTCACAAGCATATAGTGATGAACAAATTTTGTTTTTACAGGCACATTTCCTTGATAAATTCGAGATTGTCGGAGGGGCACAAAAAAACAAAACAAACAAACGTAAAAACAACTTTATATTAGATAAAAATTATCATGAGGCCACTTAATTTTATTGGAAAAGTTGGTTTTCGTCTTCAGTCAGTTATGTACCATACGTGATGCACACCTGGGTGATCATGTCTCGAAAGAGACATGACTGGACAGAAGATTTTCCCGCAGTAGGTTGCCATTACTTTCTGCAGTAGACTGGTTGCCAACCAAGGTTATAGAACTCGATATGCCCTGTTATTTAACCCAATAATAGTTAATATTATTGTTATAACCCATTAATAGTCGGATTAATACCTTTCCCAAGGTATTTGCGCGTTTGTGAATGAAACGAATTCAACTAGAATTCGAACTCGGCTCTCCAATTTCTCTTTACGAGCCGATATCCACAGCACCACAACGCACATCCTTATCTTCACTTACCTGGTTTATATTCGAAAAAATCTGAAGAGCCATTTGAATGTTAATGACCATTCTTAAAACTATAGAAAATACCAAAATATTTCTTGTTTGCGGGGATATTCATATATTATCTAAAAATGTGACCCAGTTATTTCCATTTAGGGAGAAGCTTGCATATGTTGAAATAACCTTTTAATACTCAAAGTGGGCGATATCGCCCAGGTTGGGAAACCCTGGTTTAGATTATGCTCAGTGAAATTTAAGGAAATATATACTAGAATATAAATTACGTATGCTTCTAAGTTTTATAAATCTACTTTGAACAGAATCGAGCTGAGCATTAAAAACTCAAGAGATGTTCGTAAGGGTCTTGATGTTAATTTCCCTGAGGATGTTAGCACAGTTCGATCTAACGTGTAATGAACGCGGTTGCATCTGTCTAAGGACTGGCCTAAAAATATATCCCCGAAGTCACACAGTCATTCACTACACGTAAAAACGGTATTTCTATTTGCAGTGAATGTGGAAAAGAATGGGTTGAACATATATTACATTGCTATAATACTTTGTTACTGTAATACCTACTTTAAAAGACACCCAAAGTTGCCACTTCTACACAAGAGCATGTAAGTCCCTATCAGGGTAAAAAAAAAAAGCCACATTTACGCTGTTGGCTGTATACCACCACTTTCTCAGATCAATCGTTAAATTGGCTTACAGTGAAGGAAGACTAGGTCTTAGCAAAGACCATCTTTCTTCGAACCTCGTGTACTAGAATTACATGGAACTGTACCGAACAACAAACCACATCACTTGAGGACTAAAATAGGTAACACATGTAACTCGACGAGAAAATTATTACATAGTCAAGATGTTGACATTCAGCACTACTTCAAAGCAACGCTAAGAAAGAAAGCCTCCATTAATGCTGGAAAGAGCGATAACAGTTACTGGACTCGAGAAGTCTGTTTCCCTAAAAAAATGTTTTCAGGGTAAGATTTTATAAATTTCAGTCGACAATACACAGACTGCTTGGTGAATGCTGAATGTTTCCTTTTAAGGAAACGGCTAGTATTACCATACTTGAACATAAAGTAAGCAATGATTCGAGATCGAGTCGCAGCACTCATATGCCTACTTCATAATATCAAGTATTGTCATTTCTGCATAAAAGGCTGTAAAACCATTTAATATTTACTGACTTTCGACGTATAAAATACGGACGGTGTATAAAAATTAGCGCCAGCTTCCAACTGAAAACATACGAAATCCTGGACGACTACTGCTACCATTGAGGTGGAATATTCAAGTAGGATGACAAAGTCGAAAAAACCTTTGTGGACGCGTTTCGTCCTTAAGAACTAAATTTGTTATGTTGGTGCGACTATACAAGTCTAGGAACATGTAACGGCGGGAATTTTAAATATTTTGTGCGGCTATACAAGTCTAGGAACATGTAATGGCGGGAATTTTAAATATTTTGTTTTTAATCTAACCGATTCTTTTTTTTTTTTATTCTTTTTCTTTCCATAACTTTAGTTTATAGATATCCCACACTGTCTAATTTCTTTCAGGAATGGTGAAATGTTGTAAGAGCCAAGGTCCAAATTTATTGTAGATGACATTGCGATCAAGACACTCTCTGGACATTTTTGTTGTAGTAAATAGTTTTCTCTTTTGATCATTATAGCATCTGTTATGTCAAAATTGTGACACACTTGAGCAACACACTTGACGTCGTGCCACTGGTGTAGAATAATATGTATACTTAATACATTTTCTCTCCCTTTCACTCTCTCTCTTAATATATATAATATATATATAGATAGAGATAGAGAAAGAGAGAATATAAATTGCCTTTCGTCTGACTTTGAGCTTAGAAAACGATTGTTTTTGTTTTTTTATTTTATTTTTACTATTAATAACGCTAATATATTTACTTGTGAGCAGACACTGAAAATGTTCTTGGGCCAATCAAGAAAGGAGTTAAAAAAGAACTCCAATGTTTGTTAATTTGATCAGATGTTGTGAAGGGGTTCGAGCCTAGAACCTTTCAGCACACATAGTGTACTCATTACTATAAAGTAATTTCTTGAAGAAACAGAAGAAAATATGCATATTCATCGTAACATTTTTCTAAAGGATATTAGACTTATTTCGGTTCGATTGTAGCTAATCTGAAAATATTTTAATTTATTCTTTGGGGCGATACCAGACAAACTTTCAATGAAGAGGGGTAAATGATGTTGCAGTTACACTTTAGTTTATTTATATATAAAAAATTGCGAATTTTTTTTTAATATGATACTAGCAGTATAGCCCGGCGTTGCACGGGTGTAATGAAAGCTTTAAAACTAATCCATGGTCCTGGAGCTCAGATTCTTTGGACGTTGGCACGATGGACTAAAAAGCAATAGTTGTTTCCAGTTAAAGCGAAACCGTAGACTGAAAGAAAAATGAATGGATGTAAGTCAAATTTTGATTTCCTGGTATCGATATCAAATAAGTTTTTTTCGTCAGAAACTGAATTTTGAAGGCTAAATAAGTCCTCTGAGTAAATGGTATCATGGCTAAGACTATGAACTACAATTATACCTACTTAGAGCCAAACCCGAAGCACAAATAAAAGGGCTAAAAAAAAAATACAGATATACAGACAGATAAACAGACACACACACAAACATCTTGCTTTTTATATATATATATATATATATATATATATATATATATATATTATCGATTTTCTGCACTATTGTAAGAACTGCAACCTTGAAACTTCTGAATATCGTTTCTTATGTCTTTGTCTATGAGTGTATCAAATTTGATTAAAATTGGACCACTCCTTCTATAACCCGATTTTTCGATTATCGATTTTCGATATTTATTGGAGGTACTTCGACACAAAACCTAGCTAAGAACACTCGCAGACGCTTATAGTACAACTGTGTAAATTTTCAAGAAAAACGGTTCAGCCATTTTGGAGTTTATAGGTAACGGACACACACAGAGACAAAGTTCCATTTATAAATAAGTTTAGATTTAATTTAAAATATTGACACCGTTAGTTTCGTATGTTTCTAGTCAATAAGAGATGACCCTTTCCGATTTGCAGTTTCTACAAAATACCCAATATAAGTAATTTGGTATTTATTAAGCTCGAAATTAGTATGGCACAAGACTAGATCGGAGAAATGAAACAATGAAAACGTACGCAAATATACAATGGAACTGCTTTGAAAATCAGTATTCGAGGTTATAACTTGTAACTGGGTTTAAATACTGACACAAATGGGAAACAGATAAACTAGATCTACATTAGCGATCTCCCCGACGAAATCAGATCCCAAGTAGGTATGTACGCCGACGACACCACCGTTTACTCACGCCTCGACCAAAAATCTGCTGATGTTGACAAAGCGAAACTCGCTACCGAGCTCGAGAAGGACCTCCAAATCGTAGTGAACTGGGGTAAGAAATGGATCGTAAAATTTAATGCTTCCAAAACGAAGTTGTTCTCTATTAACTATCACAGACAATCGTTCCTACCCACCGTTAGCATGGAACAGGCTTGCCTCTCTGAGAGTAAAATACTACGCCTCCTTGGTCTCACACTCTCAGCAGACCTTCAAGTGGAATGACTACATTGAAGCCATTGCTAAATCCGCTGCTAAGAAGATCGTTTCACTGTGCAGGGCCAGAAAGTGTTTCCTGTTTGAGTTCATCCTGCACATATATAAATCTACCATCCGCCCGTGTATTGAACACTGCTGCCACATCTGGTCGGGTGCCTCTGCTGTTAACCTAGGGGTTCTTGACAGAACCCAACGTAGAATCTGTAATGTGATAGATACCGACTTAGCAGCTCGGCTGCAGTCGCTATCTCACCGGCGTGACGTGGCTTCCCTGTGCCTCTTCTATAAATACTTTCACGGCTTCTTCTCCGATTAACTTAGATCACTGGTGCTTCCTAGGTACGAATTTACACGAGCTACTAGATTGGCAACTAGATCCCACCCTTTTACAGTGAAACCGATAAAATGTAACTGCATTTTCTACTCTATAAGCTTCTTTTATCACACCTCCCGCCTTTGGAATTCCCTTCCATATACTTGCTTCCCCGACAGCTACAATCTTCAGGAATTTAAATGTAAGGTTAATAGACATCTCCTATCTCACAAACTCGCATCCATTCTCTCAATCTCTTTTCCCCCTCTACTCCACCCCTATTCTCGGTATTCTCATCCGTCTATTACTCTCCTCCCGACATTTCCCATAACTAACCCCCCTTTCTCATCACTTTCCCCTATGTAACCCCTTGCGCAACAGTGGCAGTAGAATGTCTTGCTTGGTATGAGAAGATTAAAAAAAAAAAAACTTCCTCATATGTTCCTTACGATGTAATACTCAATATATATAGCACTAGCAGTATAGCCCGGCGTTGCACGGGTGTAATGAAAGCTTTAAAACTAATCCATGGTCCTGGAGCTCAGACTCTTTGGACGTTGGCACGAAAGACTAAAAAGCAATAGTTGCTTCCAGTTAAAGTGAAACCGTAGACTGAAAGAAAATGAATGGATGTAAGTCAAATTTTGATTTCCTGGTATCGATATCAAATAAGTTTTTTTCGTCAGAAACTGAATTTTGAAGGCTAAATAAGTCCTCTGAGTAAATGGTATCATGGCTGAGACTATGAACTACAATTATACCTACTTAGAGCCAAACCCGAAGCAAAAATAAATGGGCTAAAAAAATACAGATATACAGGCAGATAAACAGACACACACACACACAAACATCTTGCTTTTTATATATATATATATATATATTATCGATTTTCTGCACTATTGTAAGAACTGCAACCTTGAAACTTCTGAATATCGTTTCTTATGTCTTTGTCTATGAGTGTATCAAATTGGAACGACTCCTTCTATTACCCAATTTTTTCGATTATCGATTTTCGATATTTATTGGGAGTACCTCGACACAAAGCCTAGATAACAACACTTGCAGACGCTTATAGTACAACTGTAAATTTTCAAGAAAATCGGTTCAGCCGTTTCGGAGTCTCTAGGTAACGGACACATACACACACAGACAAAGTTCCATTTATAAATAAGTTTAGATATAAAGCGAGGCGCTGCTAAGAGAACTATTGAATTTCTACGTAAGTTCATTCGTATTTTCTATCGTTTATTTTAGTACTTATTATTTATGAATAGTTCTGATGAATCATTTAACAACGTATTCTCTTGTTTACGATCCATTAACTGTTTAACGTCTCAACGATAGAAATCACTAGGTTTTGGCACGAAAAGTTCAAGTCACGTTTTAAGCTCCATATTGTTGTTGAATGAAACGCCCCTCAAATTGTTAGAAAGCGGCCGAAAAAAGTGGTAGTTTGAATGGACCCAAACCAGGAAAATATAGTAGTTGTGGCAGAACTTCCCAATTAAGCGCTTTTTTTGTATCAACGAACAGCCTAGTGTCAAGCGAGTAAACTGGCGGCAATGGAGTATTTTTCTCTGTCAATGTGTGTGGTACTCATGTAACGTGTTTTTAAACCTTACCCATTGCGTTTTGGGGCATTGGATATCGACAAGGAATGACAAATCGGGGAGCCGAGTTCGAGTTCCGGTTGAATTCCTTGTATTCACTTACGCGCAAATACCCTTGGGAAATGCATTAATCCGTCTCTTCCCTCCAGTTATGGGTTAAATAACAGGACAGATTGGGTTCTATAGCCTTGTCTGGTAACCAGTCTACCGCAGAAAGTACTGCGGGATAATCGTCTGCCTAGTCAGTCATGTCTCTTTCGAGACATGATCTCCCAAGCGTGTATTACGTATGACACTTCACTGACTGGCCCATTGAGTGAAAATGACGAACGACAATAATATGAGAGTTGGCCATCTCCTGGGCTAATTTCCCTGTGGTCTGGCAGGGTTCTCCTTTGATCAACTCGTACAAGTGGTTCTCATCAAATCGAACAGGTCAGCCAAAACGCGGAGAGTCTGTGGGTTCGAACTTTCCCCTACTTGAATCTGGAAAACCATTTCTGTGCCATTCTCTCGGTAATGAAGTCTTTTCTGTACACGGTAGAAATGTCTCGAGCAGCTTTGGTAGCTTAATTAAAGGCAGAGTGAAAGATTACGAGTATGCTCATTCTTGTTGACTTAGCCTTAGAGCTCAAAGGGGTGTGTGATTTTAAATAATATTTCAGTAATGTTAGACGATAGTTTCACAGAATGACCAGAATTACTGCGAAGCAAAAAATGCTACGAAAGATTAGTCTTCGAGACCATTCGCAGACATCAAACAAAACAAAAAAAAAACACACAAAAAACAAAACAAAAAAACAAAAACAAAAAAAACAAACAAACAAACAAACAAACGAATATACGTAAAAACCAAACAGAACGTCTATCAGAATTTTTTTTACTGGTGGGCACAATCATAAGATATGCAGATAACACTGTGTTAATTTCAAAGGCAACTGCAGGAACAGATTAGTAAAAAAAATTAAGGCATGTAGATGTCTACGGCTATATCGTGTTGAATACACCGGTCCCCGAAGTTAAGCAACATCTGAGCCTGGTCAGTACTTAAATGGGTGACCATTTGGGAATGCCAGGTGCTGTAAACTTAAGTACCAAGAGTGGTCCACCGGTCCTTTGGGGTTTTGGGGGTTGGGTGCAGGGCTAACAACCCCTGCCCCGTAAACAACAGTTTGTTACAGAAACAGCAACTTTTTGTTGCTGCCCTATGCACCATCTGGGTGTGATGGATAAATGATGATGAGGTGATACAGCGCTGATAGCAGACACAGAAAGGAAACTACAAGATCTTCTACAGAAGGTAGCTGAAGAAAGTGATAAGAAAACCGAAAGCATGGTCATCAGTTAAAACGGCAGTCCACGGCCAATATGCCAAATACAGGTCGGGGATATCAGAATCAAGCAGGTACAAAAATTTAAATACCTGGGAAATCTTAAAACAGAAGACGGAAAGTGCGACACAGAGATCCGAAGGCGAATTGGCATGGCGAAGGAAGCATTCCAGATGTTGAGTAAGGTATTAAGAAACAAGACAATTTCGCTAGAAACAAAGAGGTTAGTACTAGATTGCTATGTGTTGTCAGTTCTTCAATATGGCAGTGAATGTTGGGCAATACCATCAAAGATGAAGGAAAAACTTCAAGCAACTGGAATGTGGTTCTACAGAAAGATGCTGCGAATATCATGAATCGAGCATGTGTGCAATGATGAGGTCCTAGAAATGATGGAAACAAAAAGGAAATGAATACTGAGCATCAGGAAGAGACACCTGAAGTTCCTGGGACATGCAATGATGAAGGAAAACTTGGAGAACCTGATACTAACAGGACAGATAGAGGGTAAAGGAGACAGGGGAAAGCAGAGGGGATAACATATTTGAAGGACCTAATAAGGTGGGTGATGGAACGAGGGTTGCATGGTGTAACAGAAGAAGGCGTGCTAAGAGCCACCAGGGATAGGGAGACGTGGAAAGCCACGATCGCCTACATCCTGAAAGGACAGGGCACATAGTAGAAGAAGTCAGCCATTTTAAGAAGACAGACTATATGGTCATTGACAAGAACAAGAAAGACATAGCTACGAATTGGTGACGTGAAAACCAAGCAAGTAGAGAAATTTAACTGTCTGCAAAGTGTTATAATAGACGAGAAAAATGACACCGAAATCCGAAGCTGCAGTGGAAATAGTGAAAGATGCCTTCCAAAAGTTAAAATATTAAGAGACAGAAAATTGTTATTAGAAACAAAGAAAAAAGTGTTCAACTTTGCAATATCAATCCTCTTACAGATGAAGAGGACATTTGAAACAGAGATGTGTTTCTACAGAAGGATGCTGAGAACACCATGTTGGGTAAAACATGAGCATCAACCTAGTTTTAAGGAAAAGGAATTTTTTTCTTAGGATCAGAAAAAGATAGTTGAAATTTGTGGGATACGTAATGAAGAAAGCGGGCTTCTAGAATTTAGCACTCACAGGACATAGTGAAAGCAAGAAGGACAGAGGGGAACACCGAGTAACCTGCCTAACAATTTTGTGCAAATAGAAAGCAGATCGCGGATTAGGAGGTATAAGACGTCAAACATTGCTTAGATCTACGAAGGATAAGAATGTGGAGAGCCATGAATACCAAATTCCTAAAGTGACACAGTTGAAAACAAACAAACAAACAAACAAACAAAAAACAAATGAGAGAGAGAGAGAGAGAGATGACAATATCCCTCGTTTTGCGAAATTTTGCTTCACATCAAATCACTTTTAGAAAAAAAGCGGTATCACTAAAAGATTTCGTCTCTATCCAAAATGACGCGAAGCAAAGAATCAGTTGCTATTAATTTATATGGGAAACAATTTTGAACGTTCACGGACTCCCCAGTCCTCAAAATAATCTTAATGTTTGCTTAACTCAATGACAACTGTAGTAGCAGTGGTGTGTCTAGGGCAAGATGGTCTGACAGAGCTTATTCCTCTTCAGATTGGCTTTGAATTTGTCCTTCTCTTACAATGACTGTTCAGTCCAGACTACCCAGCTGTTTCCTCTTACGAGAAGAGATTGATTGATTGAGACTATTCCAAGGGTATCTGTACGAAACTGAACGCAAGTTCCACGACTGGAATTTGAACCCTGCATGCCAATCCAACTTTTTGCGTCGATAATCAATATTTTAGGCATTCATGAAGGCATGCACGATGAGAATAAGTTTCAATTCTTGGCCTTCAGTAGTTTGTTTCCAGTGCCTACTAAGTTTGATACATTATTTACACTGTTTGGATTGTTGTCCTCATCTTTATTGGCATGTTTAGGACGTTTCGGCCATTGTACGCTCCGTTCTTCTTCAGGTGTTAGGAATTTTGAAACGAACCCTTCATTTTGATTACCGATCATTCCGTATGTGATTCCACTTCCGGGTGTCATGTGGTTATCTGCCTTTAACTCAACTCTCTAGCCTGACAAAGGCCGAAGCGTACAATAGCTGAAACGTCGTAAACATGCCAATAAAGATTAGGATGGCAGTCCGAACACTGTAAATAATGTAAATATTAATTCATCTCAGAAGTATAAACTAAGTTTGATACAATCTGAAAATTTTCACTGAGCTAACATGTCATTTTAAAATTCAAATAATACTTTAATGCAATCATTGTAGCCCTATCAAGCGTTGCAAAAACATCACCAAAAGTTAATTCTGGCGTCCGGGAACGATCAATTTTTTCATATATAAATTAATTCGCTTTATGTCAATCCTGTATACATTTGAGAAAACGACACAGAAAATATTCTGCATTTTTTTCTTTTTATCCATAAAAGTAGATCAGAATACCTAAACCGCTGAGCGTGTTAAGATTTCACAACTCATTAATAATGAATTAGTTTTCGTTTAGTGAACAGGCGACCAAGAATACTGTACAAAAAATTAATGTTTGTTCTTCCACATGGCAGCGAATGCTGGACAATCTTATCAAAGATTAAGGGAAGACTTGAAGCAACCAAAATGTGATTCTACAGAAGGATGGTGTAGGATACCATGGACCAAACATGTGAGCAACAGCGAGGTTTTGGAGAAGATGGAAACGAAAAGGAAACTTATTCTTAACACCAGGAAGAGACAGTTTCTGTAGTTTTTGAGACATGTAAGGAGGAAGGAGGGCTAAGGGAATTTGATACTCATAGGACAGATAGAGGGAAAGAGAAACCGGGGAAAGCAATTCGTGACGTACTTGATGGGCTTGAGCAAGTGGATGGCAGAGCAGGTTTTAGGAGAAATAACAAAAAAAAAAAAGAAAGATGTTTAGAGCCAGAAGGGATAAAGAGACGTGAAGAGCCGTGATCGTCTACATCCTGAAGGGACACAGCACATTTTTCTTTCGGGCGCTCCATGAATCTATCCTTGAACCAAATGTGGTAAATCACAGGAATTAGCTGAAAGTTTGCAAGCTTAACAACAAAGACTGTCAGTCAGTTAAGTGCCATACGTGATACACGCTTGGGCGATCATGTCTCTTTAGAGACATGACTGATTGGGCAGAAGATTATCCCGCAGTAGGTTGCCATTGCTTTCCGCGGTAGACTGGTTGCCGTAGAACCCAATCTGTCCTGCTATTTAACCCATAACTGGAAAGAAGAGACGGATTAATACCTTTCCCAAGGGTATTTGCGCGTAAGTGAATACAACGGATTCAACTGGAATTCGAACTCGGTTCGCTGGTTTCTCGTTCCGAGCCGATATCCACTGTACCACAACGCACAACAGTAAATAAGGAGATAAATTTCTTATTGATTGATGTCAAAAGACTGGGGGAAAAAATCAAGATAAAAAAAACGACTCTAAAAATGTCATATCCTCAATTTCTAAGGAGCGTAGACGTAAATTATTTTGTTCTAGGGTTGCCGTGAAAAGAATTGGATTTCCAACAAACTAAAGTTGATTATTTTTATTAATAAAAAAAATCGAAACAAAACTTTGGCCAGTATATCACTTATTTTATTCACAATTAAAATATAAAATTGTTACAAATATATATATTATTGTCCAGATCTGTTTCGCTGTATCACAGCTCATCAGTACGGTTAGACTCCGATTGCTACACAACCCAGGCTCGAAACCCGACCGATATGGCGTCACTCGGCGACTCTACTTCTGGGCCACGGGCGTTCGGTGGAAGAAGGCAGTTTTTTTAGCGCATATCATATTATGCGCCCAATAACTAGAGTGCTCCAATGCATTTTTACTGAAATGAGCGATGCGTATATATATATATATATATATATATATATATATATATATATATATATATAAGTATTGTTGGAATAATATTCCTTGTTTCAAGAAACACTATTTTTAAAAAAGTGCTCAAAACAAAAGTAGAGCTAATAATATTATTTATTCATAAATTATAACATGGATATGTTACAATATCACTACAAAAGTAGCTATTCTGTTTCGACACTTAAACCATTCATTTAAGAACTATCACATCACTTGACAAGACACAAAAGTGTCGAAACAGAATAGCTACTTTTGTAGTGATATTGTAACATATCCATGTTATAATTTATGAATAAATAATATATATATATATATATATATATATATATATATATTGATTGATTGATTGATTGATTGATTAATTACTTAGTTTCTGGTCATAATAAGATTAGACCAGTGCACATTTGTATTAAAAAGTGTTCAATACAATTATACTGTAGAACTTTTGAATATTTTCCATTTCAATCACCGGTCTACATTAAAAATAGAAAACTTAAAAAACTGTTCAAAATTGGCTAGCCACGTGTGGAAATTAAAATCAAAATATGGAAAAGACCCAGACATAAAGTGGAGTACAGTAAAAACAGCGAAACCTTACAACTTTGGTAAAATATGTAGACTGTGCCAAGAATAAAAGTTAGAGATTATGCTATTCGCAAACAAAAGCGAACTGTTGAGTGAAAGAACGGAAAATATGTAACCATACTAAAAAATACCTCTTAGGTTCATAAAACCATAGATGAAAATGCCATAATTCCTTGTCATTTTAAAAATTGCGCGTTCAAAAATTCTCTGCCACGTGAGCGTTAAAAAAAGCACCGTTATGTGAGCGTTCTTAAAAAAAACGGTAAACGGTAAAATCAGTTATTGCAAATCACCTGAAGACACTACTCATGGTAGAAACCTAGGTCGCGTAATATATATATATATATATATATATATATATATATAGTGTATCGAGGCAGCAGATAATTTTCTAAACATATACTGTTAAATATAAGAGACAATGAATATCTATTATATTTAATCATGAACCGTTCTAAACATCGTATTTTGACTTTAATTTCAGATGAAAATAAAGACAAAAACTCTCCAACATTTAAATAATTTTTTATTAAGTTGGTTCTAAGCTTTCGGCTCACATGAGCCATCTTCAGAGTGGTTACAAGGACGTAAACGGAAAAACATCCACCATCACCGACGATTTTATCTTGTGCTGACATAAAACTTTGCTAAGCAATGATAACAGTTACCAAAAAATAGCAAACGCAGTTCATAAATTTGTAATGCGGTTCTATGACGTCACACCGCGTACGAGCTCGAAATGATAACAGAATCATATATTTAAATGCAATGTAATGTGCTATGACCAGATTTAAACGTGATTTTTATTAAGTGTGTGTTGTTTGGAATTAATGTAGATGGCCTCCAATATCTGAAGTTTTTTTTTACTTTGAGGATTATTTTATAGTTGACTAAAATCTGTCTGATATTAACTACATGGCTATGGTTTTCTAAGAAATGTTGTTAAATTGTACTCTGATCAATCGTCTCTGAAGATGGCTCATGTGAGCCGAAAGCTTAGAACCAACTTAATAAAAAATTATCCAAATGTTGGAGAATTTTTGTCTTTATTTTCACTTGAAATTAAAGCCAAAATACGATGTTTAGAACGGCTCATGATTAAACATAATAGACTTTCATTGTCTCTTATATTTAACAGTATATGTTTAGAAAATATATATATAACTGTACAGGAAAGAAACACGAAAATTTTTTCGTCCGACCCAATTCACAAAATGTGACGAAATGATTATCATCAGAATGTTATGTTTTCATTTTACTCTCGAGAGGAAGGACTTCGTCGTAGAATCGAGAATTTTTCAGTACAATTTTAACGAGACGAGAGATGATAGACAAGCAATTTTATTCGTGCAAGTACACGATAAATAATATACGTAGGAGTATCAGGATTGGAGCGTACTTTTCGCGAACCTCCCGAGCGGAGTGGGTGGGTGGGGGCTGATTAGGTGTGCCTAATAATGCTTTCTGATCCTCGCTGTTTTATTTGCTTGTTTTAACCTACATCTATATACGTTGTGGATGTGTGCTGTGGTGCAGTGGATATTGGTTCGGAACGAGAAATCGGGGAGCCGAGTTCGAATTCCTAGTCGAATTCATTGCATTCACTTATGCGTAAATACCCTTGGGAAAGGTATTAATCCGTCTCTTCCTTCCAGTTATGGGTTAAAAAAACAGGACAGATTGGGTTCTATAGCCTTGGCTAGCAACCAGTTTACTGTAGAAAGCAATGGTAACCTACTGCGGAAAAATCTTCTGCCCAGTCAGTCATGTCTCTTTCGAGACATAATCACCCAAGCGTGTTTCACGGATGGCACTTAACTGACTGACTGATATACGTTACAAATTAAGCACAACTGACTATTAAAGGATGAAACATTTTTGCAGATTTTGAAATCATTATGTTTTTTTTTAACAAATCCATGAATTTGTTTTGCTCTTGATAAGTCACGAAAAACACTATATGAAATGACTTTTTTATTCGTAATATAGGTTCTGTTAAATTATCCAAAGTTTTAACAAGATAAAATCTCAAGTTGCCGTTAAAAGTTGTCGCAAAACATTGTTGATTTATTCAAGATAGCTACATCCGTCTCTTCCTTCCAGTTATGGGTTAAATAACAGGACAGATTGGGTTCTATAGCCTTGGCTGGCAACCAGTCTACCGCAGAAAGTAATGGCAACCTATTGCAGGATAATCTTCTGCTCAATCAGTCATGTCTCTTTCGAGACATGATCGCCCAAGCGTGTTTCACGTATGGCACTTAACTGACATGACATGTAGATTATGGTGATACCGAGCAAAGCGAGGGACCGGATGTTTGCCCTCAGAGATCCAGAAAGCAAATGACCAAAACTGGTCTTTGCGCACCCAGCTCCACGCATATGTTCCGGCAGAAAAACAAAAATTAATAAGTATCAAATTCCTGTTCGCGAGCCTAAGCGAATTTTATTTATCATCCAATGGGAAGCCCAGAATTAAATCCGGGTTTGAATTCCCAAATGACCTGCTGGGACCCACAAAGACGAAATAAAAAGCCGACACAGAAAGCATCGCCAGTACGAGCGTAATTAGCACGTCCCTTGACCTCGTCAAGCGATCCACTATGCTCGCCTCGCCTTTCCCTTTCACCTTCTTCATCGCTGTCCCCTGAGCTACTTACTCGACCAAAGGAGCGGAGACATCAAAAACATTCCTAACTGATAAACGCACCCACATATATACGCACAAACTCTTTTTCGGCATTTATTGCTACAAACATTTTAACGTCCTTTTGGACCCATCCTAAAGACATTACTTTATTTGTAAAAAAAAACAAACCGTAATTGATATATGTGTATATATAAAATGTTGTTTCTATACTCAATTTGATTTTCTTCTTTATACCCACCTTATAGTGGGCTATCAAGTAACGAGGCCAAATTCAGTTTATCTGTTTCAACATACAACTACGATTCACTAGAACGGATAACCCACTATAAGATCATTCTAACTAAATACAACAGTAATCTTTCTTTTATGCAGGTTTCGTTTAAAATTACAGACAAGGTATTATAATCAAGTTTTATGTAATTTTCATGATTTTTTCTTCTTTTCAGGACAAATTATATAAAAATTGTCCGCACACACATAAACACTACATATATTCAGTTACACGGAAAATAAAATCTACCCTCGATAATGGCTAAAAATATATGCACCCTAGGTGTGTTGAGCCAGCCCCCCCCCCCCCCCCCCGACGGAGAAAGTTTCATTAGGATTATATTTCCGAGCAGGGTCCCAAATCCTACGCTGTTATTTAACCCATAACTGGAGGGAAGGAACGGATTAATACCTTTCCCAAGGGTTCTAGCGCGTAAGTGAATGCAGGGCATTCAACTGGAATTCGAAATTGGTTCACCGATTTCTTTTTCCGAGCCGACATCAACTGCACCACAACGCATATCCATCAATAAACGCTTACAGCACCTGGTATTCCCAAGCGATCACCTATCTAAGTACTGACCAGGTTCAGCGTTGCTTAACTCTCGGTGATCGAACGAGAACCGGTGTATTCAACGTGATATGACCATAAGCTAAAAGTATAGCTCGGCAAAACAAAATATTTGGACAACTTTTATATAATTTATGTCCTGAAAAGAAAAAAAAAACAAACATTATAAGATTACATGAAAAATTACATAAAAAATTTTAGCATAATACCTTGTATGTCATTTTTTATGAAGTCTCTGGTATCTAAGATAATATCAAAACTTGACCCCCATAAAGGTGATAGAAACCCGGTCATTGTCCTAAAGAAATATGACCCTGAACTCTCCTCTGTCCTCTCTAAACGCTATAATTACTGCCATTCTGCTTCCTGTTTTCCTGCCTGCTGGAAGTCCTCCTCCGTGGTTTCTGTATTTAAAAACTCAGGAGAACCCTCGGACTAATCCAATTATCGCCCTATCAGCCTCCTACCTATTTCCGGAAAAGTGTTGGAGGCTATTATCAATGCTGAAATAGTTCAACATCTTACTGTCCATAAACTATTCTCAGACAGGTCGTACGGCTTCCGCTTTGCCAGATCTACGGCCGATATGCTAATGACCATCACGGACTACATATACCAGGCCCCCGATAAGTCCGGCGAAGCTCGTGCTGTTGCTCTGGATATCTCCAAGGCTTTTGATAGGGTTTTACACGCAGACCTTCTGCGCAAACTACAGAGTTATGGTATCACTGGACGTTTGCTTGATCTGATCCAATCTTTCCTATCTAACTGATAATGAAGGGCATCATGAATGGCCATGCCTCCACGTCCTATCGCACGAACGCTGGTGTTCCCCAGATCTTTATCCTAGGCCCGACGCTTTTTTTGATTTTCATAAATGATCTCTCAGTCGTGATCAAATCCCAAGTAGGCATCTACGCAAATGACACGACCATTTACCCACGCATCAGTAAGAAATCTGGCGAGGCGAACAAACATAACCTCGCTGCTGATCTTGAGAAGGACCTCCACTCAGTGGTGGACTGGGGTAAAAAGTGGCTTGTAAATTTCAATGCTTCTATAACGAAACTGATGTCAATATAATGCGCCACCTCGGCCTTACCTTATCCTCGACCTCAAGTAGAATCATTACATTGAGTCAATAGCTAAATCCATTGCTAGGAAGGTTGGGTTACTGTGTCGGAACAGGAAGTTTTTTCCATCTGAATCCATCTTGCACATATACAAATCAACCATCTGACCGTGCATGGAATACTATTGTAATATCTGGTCAGGCGCCCCTGCTGTTCATCCCAGTGTTCTCGATAGGCTCCCAAAGATAATCTGTAATGTGATTGGTTCCGACCTGGCTTCTGCTCCGACGAACTTAGGTCATTGGTGCCCTCTCCACACTCGTGCAACCAAACTGGCAACAAGGTCCCACCCTTTTACAGTTAAATCTAGTAAATGCAGCCGACAATTCTACTTCATCAGCTTCTTTTCTTGCACTTCCCGCCTGTGGAACTCCCTTCCATATACTGGCTTTCCTGACGGCTACAACCTCCTGGAATTTAAATGCAATGTCAATTCCCATCTCTTATCCACTTGACCCCAGTTCTTTCCACATCATCTTGTATATCTTGTTCTTTTATTTTCTCTCTACCTTCGCAACTGTCTTCACGCCTGTGTTTCCATCCTTCTCTTGCTCAATCTCTGAGACCCTCAGTAACTGGTTCGTCTTTCTCTTCATTCTCCTCCTGCCTAAACTTTTACTCTCTTATGTAGCCCCATGCGCATCAGTGGTGGTGCCGCCTTGCTTGGGGTGAAACGATTAAAACAAAACAACCCTGCATAAATTATATTTAAATACATTGTATTTATTTTCACTTTTTCTCGTTGAATTGTTCACCTATATTGCTTATGATTCATTATTGTACATAATTAAGTTACGATAAAATTTGTATTTTATATGAATAGGACCTCATAAAAATTGCGATGTAGTAGAGTGGGAAGCCCCGTATCATAGATTCGAGCGGGCGACGAGACACTTGTACTAGCCCTGTGTAGCGTATAAACATTAATTAGAAAATAGCGTTCTGATTTTAGAAACCCAAAAACAAAACAAAAAAAGAAGCAAAATTAATTCTCCTTCATATTGGCTACAAATTTAACTCCTGTAAATTATCATCCTAACGCACATTTCTGAAAATAGAATTTAAAAAAGATTACAATATATGAAGGTCAGACATATCCACGGAACCCTGTGATATTGATAATAAGCAGAAGTACAGTTGAAAGCACATGTTTACAAACATTCAGACAATGTTTGCATTTATTAGACTCAAGCAGAATCTCTCTTGTGCAAAACAAAAACAAAACAGTTACACAAAAATTACTTGTTAGTTGTTTTACATTACACACGTATTAAAAAGTCTATCTATTTTAGTCTGTTCAGATCTATCTATCTATCTATCTATCTATCTATCTATCTATCTATCTATCTATCTATCTATCTCAGTCTGTTCAGATCTATCTAATATATTCGAACTGCAATTCATACATGTTTGATTTATATATATATATATTTGTGTGCGTGCGTGCGTGTGTGTGTGTGTGTAGGTGGAAATTGAAATCCACACCCAGCGCCGACAGTCTACTTCATATTTAAACGCAAAATATCTGTTAATGAATTGAATAGATTTATCTTACAGGACGCCAGAAGATGAACCATCTGAATCCTATATATATATATATGTAGGATTTATAACAAATATGTCATAATAGTACTGCAAATGTGCATATATATATATATATATATATATAGTGTATCGAGGCAGCAAATAATTTTCTAAACATATACTGTTAAATATAAGAGACAATGAATGTCTATTATGTTTAATCATGAGCCGTTCTAAACGTCGTATTTCAGTTGAAAATAAAGACAAAAATTCTCCAACATTTGGTTGGTTCTAAGCTTTCGGCGCACATGAGCCATCTTCAGAGAGGTTAATACAGTAACATCCACCATCACCGACGATTTTATTTTGTGTTGACCTAAAACTTCGCTAGGCAACGGCAATAGTTACCAAAAATAACAAACGCAGTTCGTAAATTTGCAATGCGGTTCTATGACGTCACACCGCGTGATAGCGCGAAATGATAACAGAACCATGTATTCAAATGCAATTTAACGTGTTATGACTGGATTTAAAGGTGATTTTATTAAGTGTGGGTTGTTTGGATTTAAATCCGGTCATAACACGTTACATAACACGACTTCCGATTCACCATGGAATAACGTGGCTGTCTTAATTTTTCTTATATATATATATATATATATATATATATATATATATATATATATGTGTGTGTGTGTGTGTGTGTGTGTGTGTGTGTGTGTGTGTGTGTGAACACTCAGCGGCAAAAGTCTGTTTCATTCTTAAACAAAATCTTCCGGCCTTGCAGACACCAACTGGAACAATCCACTGCCTTCACCAATATTGTTTGACTATAATGCGAAGTTTACAAAAATAAATTCCCGTAAGCAACAAGAAATAAACAAAAACGTGCAGTATAAAATAGCAATTATTTCTATAAATACAATAGCACAATTTACATTCGTCTTTGTTGAATTTTTCACATTTAAGCCGTTGTGTCCTCTGGCCTTCATCACGTCTATCTGATGAAGGCTGGTGAGCACAACGGCCAAAACTTTGTGATAACAACTGAGGTGAAGATAATAAAATTTTTGTTTAAAGTGATGTGGATTCTGTTATTTGGTGCAGTTTCTGTGATCATTTGGCACAAGTTTATAATGATCTTAACCAAAACCTAAAGCCTTTTATTCTCTCGAATGCCTTTTTAATCATTGATCTGAGAAAGCGGTCGCCACTAAGTATTCAGTCGTTCAAAATAGGTTTTTCGTCATCCATGCATATTGTTACAGTTTTCCAAAAAAGAAAAGCAATACTACTACTACTACTACTACTACTAATAATAATAATAATAATGATAATAATAAAACATTATTTTCGCCATTCCGTTTTTCCCGCGTGACAAAGAAAATAAAATTTGAACGACCTGGAATCACATCACAACGTCATTTGCATCAATGGATGACCTGTTCTGATCTCAGCTTATGTTTCTATTCTCCAAAACATTCCATCTGATTTTATTTGCAGACACTTGTTTACCAACTGGAACAAGTCACTACCACTTAAATATTATTTTATTATAAAGCAAAATTAAGAAAAATAAAAAATAAAAATCCTCAGAAGCAACAAAAAATAAACAAAAACACACAACATAAATACCAATTATCATATAATAATTCTGCTTGTTCCTTCCTTAGTTAGCTAGTTACTTCGTTACTTAGTTATTTAGTTCCTCCGTCTGTTACGCCACTGAAGAAAGATAACACACTTACTCCCTCCACGAGCTTTTCCTTCCTCTCTATCTTTTTATAATCTATAAACGCTACTCTCCTCAGCCTTTCTCTCCCCTTTGCCAAACAGAAGGGTAGTAAAGAGTGAGAGAGTAGGAGGACAGAGCCTATAGCATTACCTTATCAGTAGCAGCTTAAGCTGGTGGTTGTAGCAGTAATTGTGTGTGTGTATATGTGTGTTTACTCTACAATATAGTAAAAACAGGTAAGTTTGTTGTCGTATCCCGCGACCTAATAACGAAATTTCTGGCCTTTACACCCTTGGCCATTACTCAGTTGGTCTTTTCTGTTTACAATGGACTGAGGAGCCATGATTTTTCAGTAATAAAAAAAAATTCTCTTTCATAATCTCTCACAAAATAGCGTACAGTATTTTAGCTATGGTCTGTACATACGCCGCTTAATATAATTTACAGTTTACAGTAAAGTAGCTTCTATGGACATTACTCTTATAGATATTTTAATAAAATTACACTCTGTGTTATCGTTATTTTATTATCCGATACCTTTATGTTTGAAGACGTTACTATCATTTGTAGTATAACAAAGTAAAATTTTTTCTAGGAAATCATAATTATCCTTCCGTGGAAATTCCACGGGTTCCGCTAGTTTTGATAAATATAAATGCTATGCTATGGACTCTTCCGTCGATTTCGACGTATGAGCGTCTAACATTAGTTAGACTACTGCACAAAGAATTGTTTAAAAGGGTGAAGGCTTGTGTAGCACGATCTACACTTTTTGGAACTGCGGATCATAAACAATCGGTGCAGAAGTCTACCACGGATCGCATGAACAACAGACCTCAGTTATTTAACCCATAACTGGAGGGAAGGGACGGATTAATACCTTTCCCAAGGGTACCATATTATAAATATAAATATAATAACACTATTATTATTTGGTCTGTTGTCCTCGTCTTGAGTTTTTTTTACAGCGATATACACATGCTAAAGGCCGGCGAGCAGAACGGCCAAAGCATTGTGATAACAACTGAAATGAGGACATTAAAACTTTTTTTTTGTGTAAAGCGATGTGGATTTTGTTATTTGGTGCAGTTTTGGGGATCATTTAGCACCAGTTCACAATGATCTTAACTAAAAACAAAACCTTTTCATTCGCTCGAAGGCGTTTTTAATCACGGATCCGAGAAAACGGTCTTATACTGCTAACAGTTTAGATATTTTCGATCGATAATAATCCAGAACTTATACTGCCAGCAAAATGCTTGCATGCAGAAAGAAGAGGAATTCAGTAAATATACAAATGACTACTGACCCTCAGGAGTCTGTATGCGTATCTAAATCTAATCTGTCTAAACTTATTTATAAATGGAACTTTTTGGGTGTGTGTGTGTCCGTTACCTATAGACTCCGAAACGGCTGAACTGATTTTCTTGAAAATTTACACAGTTGTACTATAAGCGTCTGCGAGTGCTCTTAGCTAGGTTTTGTGTCGAGGCACCCCCGATAAATATCGAAAATCGATAATCGAAAAAATCGGGTTATAGAAGGAGTGTTCGATACACTCATAGACAAATACATAAGAAACGATATTCAGAAATTTCAAGGTTGCAGTTCTTACAATAGTGCAGAAAATCGATAATATATCTATCTATAAAAGGCAAGATGTTTGTGTGTGTGTCTGTTTATCTGCCTGTATGTCTGTATTTTTTCAGCCCTTTTATTTTAGTTTTTGCTTCGGGTCTGGCTCTAAGTAGATATAATTGTAGTTCTTAGTCTCAGCCATGATACCATTTACTCAGAGAACTTATTTAGCCTTCAAAATTCGGTTTACGACGAAAACACTTATTTGATATCGATACCAGGAAATCAAAATTTGACTTACATCCATTCATTTTTCTTTCAGTCTACGGTTTCGCTTTAACTGGAAACAACTATTGCTTTTTAGTCTTTCGTGCGAACGTCCAAAGAGTCTGAGCTCCAGGACCATGGATTAGTTTTAAAGCTTTCATTACACCCGAGCAACGCCAGGCTATACTGCTAGTAAAATCTAAAACAAACATGGGCAAACTTTTTCGAACAGTGGGCTTTATGAGTTAACATCATAAAGCGGACTAAAAAAATTAAGGCCTTTTTTTTAAAGATACCACAGCCATTTTTCCAACTGCCTTAGAAATGTGGAAAAGTTTTTTTTTTCAATTTGGAGAAAAGATTCCTTATATAGATTCCTTATATAATTAAAAATTTTGAAGTTTTGGTATAATATTATCACTGTTGACATAGCGATTAACACACATTGTTGCCTCATGTAAAATTCCGAGCTGCCAGATCAGGATTAATAATATTGCTGATTAAGGAGCTCAAGGTAAATAGCAGGGACATATGTGGCAGCAATATTCTAAGCATGGACGAATGGTAGACTTATAAATATGTAAGATTGATTGTGAAGAGAAAAATTGTCTCACGACACACAGACCCGGCGTTCTTAGCAGCGGACCTCGTAATGGATTCAAACATATTTGTAAAGAAAAAGAATTATCATTGATGTTGCATGTTTCTGAAGCAAAGGATATTGACACCTAGGTTCTTTCTTAGTGAAAATCGCCAATGGTTTAAAATGCCGACAACGTTACCTTCAACGAAATGTTAGAGGATTGAAGACAACATTATACTTAATCATAGTTTATGTATGTGATTATGCATGAGAGTGTGTGAGGGAACAAGTGAGAACGAAAGGAAACAAAGAACATTTTAATAAACGCTATTTTCGTCGTGAAATTAAGCGTGCCACTCAAAAAGCCAAAACGGGTCGCATGTGGTCTGCGGATAGTAGTTTTCCCCATTAGTCAGTCAGTTAAGTGCTATACTTGATACACGCTTGGGCGATCATGTCTCGAAAGATGACTGGACTGAAGATTATCACACAGTAGGTTGCCATTGCTTTCTGTGGTAGACTGGTTGCCAGTCAAGGCTGTAGAACCCAATCCTTTTTGTTATTTAACCCATAACTGGAGGGAAGTAACGGATTAATACCTTTCCCAAGGGTATTTGCGCGTAAGTGAATGCAAGGAATTCAACTGGAATTCGAACTCGGCACGCCGACTAAGAAATCAGCAAATAGATCTCATCAATTATCGCAGAAGCATTAAAATTCACGAGCCATTTCTTACCCCAGTCCGCCACGGATCGGAGTTCCTTTTCAAAATCGGCAGCTTCCCTCTATTCTTTCTATAAACATTTTTTATGGCAATTAATCTGTTGAGCCCTTTCTCTTTTTGTTGTATTTTGGAGGAGGTGGGGATAAACAGAGAAAAGAATAGTGTAAAAAATACTCTTAACACTGAGTATATATAAATAGAGATTTATTATACGTTAGTACAATAAACCAAATACATGTACACGAATAACACTTATGAAGGCACTGTCTTTGTATAGGACGGATGCGTCCGTCGTGAGAAGAAAACTTCGTCACTCCCATGTAATGACGTAGAGTCTAGTATAGTCAGTCGGTCGCTCGCTCGCTTTCGTTCTCAAACACTCTACCCCTGTTTGATTTCCGTCGCGGTCTTTTATGACCCGGGCCATACCCATTGCTGGGTAGGACCAGGATATTTCACCACAACACTTTTGTACCTTGATCGCATGATTTTAAGCATAGTACTAGATTGATGGGATGTGCGGATGTGGTGCAGTGGATATTGGCTTGAAACGAGAAATCGGAAGCCGAGTTCGAATTCCAGTTGAATTCCTGGCATTCACTTACGCGCATTACCCTTGCGAAAGGTATTAATCCGTCTCTTCCTTCCAGTTATGGGTTAAATAACAGGACAGATTGGGTTCTATAGCCTTGGTCGGCAACCAGTCTACCGCAGAATGCAATGGCAACCTACTGCTGGATAATCTTCTGCCCAGTCAGTCATGTCTCTTTCGAGACATGATCGCCCAAAGCATGTATCACGTATGGTACTTAACTGACTGACTGAATTATTTTCTAAAAACAAAGCCTACTATTTTGCCAATAGCTGGGTGAGGAGATGGATCCATACTTTTCCAACAATATTTCTGCGTAAGTGAATGTAATGAACCCGACTGAAATTTGAACTCGGCTCTCTCACAGAATACAAGGAAAACGACTTTAGAAATATTTTCATTTGGAAATACCAAGAATCGACTCCCAACCCGTTTAGATCTGCTCGGTTAAAATGTAAAGAAAATGGAGTCGAATTCTAATCGGTCCCTGAATAATCAAAAGTGGCTTTTAACTTTGTTCCTCTGGGCCACATATTATTTTCTACAGTTTCATTCATTTCATTAAGCTCATGAAATCTTCGAGGAAAGAGGACATGACTATAGCGATGGATGAAGGGTAAAAGTATCCCTTTATCTTCCTTTCCTCGTCTTTCTACTTTTAATCTTCCGAGCCCGGCGAACACTCACTCTAATTAGTTCGTAGTAAAGCATCCCCCCACCCACTTTGTCATTTACTTGCTCTCATCCAAGTTCTTCAAATCTAAAGCTTTTCGTCTTCCCATCACATTTTGCTTTGGAGTCCCCCGAACCTCAATAACAGCCGTCGACCAATTTTGTCCCTCGGCACTGATGACTTTCCATTAGTGGATAACATAGACACTAATTCCACCATCGTCAACTTCATTCCCTCTCTCTCTTTTTCCCTTTCTCTCCCAACGTTTCCTTTTTACTTTGTTGACTTATATTTATTTTCTATTCTTCGCATCTTTTCTTTATTTTCTATCATCTTTTTCCCGCCATTATTTCTTTGGCTTTCTATTTTCAGTTTCTTGCTTATTATTTGATATTTTTTTTGCTTTCCCTTTGCCTCCTTAAATGGCATTTTTGACTGAATTTCTTTCTGTATAGTTATTTAATAAATTTAACTTAGACTGACACTGGGCCTCGAAATCCAGTCACACAGAGTGAATGGTTCAGTGATGTTAGCTTATTCGAAACTGTTTTACAGCCTCTCTCTTTTTGTACATAATGTTCGTTATAATTTTTATTTCATTTTACGACGTTTTCTTTGTTTTCGTCGGACGTTCTTAGTGTTTTCTTCTTTTTCTGTTCATTACTTAATTTTTTTCTTCCTCTTCTTTCTTCCTTTTCTTTTTTGATTCTCACAAGAGTTATCTTTCTTGGTATCAGTTTTTTGTAGTTTGTGTTTTTTTTTCTTATTTTTACTTTTATTTTATTTTTATTTTTTCCGCTTCCCTTTTCGCTTTTAAGTTGTCTCTTTGTTTGTTTGTTTGTTTCTTTCTTTCTTTCTTTCTTTAATTTACCTTTCTTTTTATTCTTTGCTAACCTGTTTATTTCATCTTGGTTTGTCTGATTCTTTTTCCGTATCAGTGGACTACGTAGTGTCAGTCAGTTAAGTGCCATACGTGAAACACGTTTGGGCGATCATGTCTCGAAAGAGACATGACTGACTGGGCAGAAGATTATCCCGTAGTAGTTTGCCATTGCTTTCTGTGGTAGACTGGTTGCCAGCCAAGGCTATAGAACCCAATCTGTCCTGTTATTTAACCCATAACTGGAAGGAAGAGACGGATTAATACCTTTCCCAAGGGTATTTGCGCGTAAGTGAATGCAATGAATTCAACTGGAATTCGAACTCGGCTTCCCTATTTCTCGTTCTGAGCCGATATCCACTGCACCACAATGCAGGTGTACTTCGCGTTATCAAAAATCAAAATCAAAACAAAATATAATTATTTTCTTTTTTCTTTGTTGGTCATATATCTCACACATACCCTCTGTACATAGATAATTATTCATCCAAGGTTTTCGTTCTCTTTTTCTTTCCTCTTCGTAGATTTCAGTCTATGACCAGAAACGAAGCTTAAGCAAACAAAAAATATCAAATACAATTCATTCCATCGTAGATAAAAGAATTAAAACGGAACTTCTCTTCAATGGCACATACACCATTTGCTTAAAATTGCATCATGGGGAAAATTCTGTGGAGAGAATGTTGTTACTCAAAATCTAGCCGTTCGGATTTAATGGAGCTGAAAATCACAAAACCGTAAAATGGTTGATATTTGCTTCTGTTGCTGTTCTTTCGGCTTAGTTCTATCCATTTATTCAAGATAATATTTTTTTACTATAAAAAAAAAAATAAAAAAAAAATCGGCCAACTATGTAGCTGGGAAATTTTCTTTTATTTTTCTGTCAAGGCACATCTCTGCTGATTCAAGATTTTGGGACAAGTCATTTATCAGTGGTTTTTCCGCTTGAAAGAAGAGTGATTTGGAAATCATAAGGATTACGGTTCAATCAGTAATGCGCATCAGAGCAGTTAGTTCTTTATGAATTGGTTCTTTCGTAGGTAAAAAGCCTCTGATTTCCAGAAAGTTGTGAGTTCAACTCTTGACCAATATAGCGTAGAAATGTACACAGTCTTAGCATAAAAAGCCGATCAACATGATGCGTTAGAATCGACGGTTACGCCTCCTTCTCCGACTAGGTACATGAATAAATGCTTCCGCTCGACATACTTGAGAGTTTATCGAATAGGACAGATACTTTAAGAAGGCTAAAGAATGTAGAGCTGAACTAATGCAAAAGAATAAATATAGTAACAACACCTCGTCTCAGAAGTTCAAAAAAAGTATGTATCTTAAATTGTGTGTATTTAGGCAGCATTTTTTCATTAATGCATGTTTCATTAAATAATATAGACAAGTTTTGTCTATTTATTTTATGTAAATTTAATAGCATTATCATTAAATGAAGAAATAAAATTACAATATTGATACATAATTTTTTTAATAACCTAATCTAAGCTTTCGACTTACATAAGCCATTTTCAAAGATGTCAAATTATATTATAAACACGGACAAACCATAATGACAAACTGGTTTTGTTTACATGGAAGATTTCCAAGCAACAACAAACTCATGCATTTAAGACGCTGGAAGCAAATGTCGCATCACAGCTCGTGACGTCACACATGACTAAGCGAGAGTGAAAACAAGAAATATTAAGTATGGAAAGCCGTTGGAATAAACCAATGGCTTCTGTTGTTAATTATAGGCATTTAAAAATTTACATAAATAAATAGACAAAACTTGTCTTTATTATTGAATGAAACATGTATGTATGTATGTATGTATGTATGTATGTATGTATGTATGTATGTATCTTCGAAGGTGGATTGAAAGGTTCACAGGCTGACTCTGAAAGAGTGATTCTAGAGCTGTGTATGCATGTATTATTTTAAACTTTCATTAATAGCTGCATTGTTTATTTCCAGGCAAAATGACATCTGACTGATCAAAGAACACTTCAAAAGTAACTAGTAGCAACTGCTGTTGAAAAGTGGCAAAAATTGGCAAAAATTGGCATTGTGGTAATATCATGTACGCGCAGAAAGGGGTTTAGCCTCTAAAGACATTCAAGCTGATATTGCTGCTACATTAAGGGATGATCCTCCACATGTATTAACATGTATTTCATTTATATTTTGTTTTCGTTTACTGACCATAATCAGGTGGGATTGTTCGCTAGAGTTTGACGCATTCTGCGCCTCTACTTATGAGAGTGACTAGTAAGAGGACAATGTCCCTAATTAGAACTGGATAGGTTCGCTTATCTTCCGGTTCACAATTATCTCCGTTTTTCTTTTGTTTTGTTTTTTAACAGGATTAGACGTTTATCCCTATTTAGGATTGCGTTTTCAGTTCCTTCTAAAGTCTTTTTATTCTTTTTCACTCCAAGTAGCTCTTTGTGTCTTAGTGACGTTGTCGCTTTGCGTGAGTTGAATTGATAAAAAAGTGAGTCAGCCAATCCAACTTGGTGACATTCTTAATTGTTGGTCGTCTAAAAGGACTGCGTTAGTCAACCTGAAAATGTTTTTGTTTCTAACTGGGCCATGCCTGCAAGTTTATGCGATACTTTTATCAAAATATCATACATTTGGCTGTAATGCCTGTTTTATATATATATATATATATATATATATATCATACTTTGTAAATTTGTACTGCAGGCTCATTTATGTTGATATGCTTCCCTCTCTTGGGAATTGGCGATCTCACCATAATTTCCTGTTCTTTGAAGCTCTTAATAACTTTTGTCTTTTGCATCTTTCCCAGACTCAGTTCCGCCATCCATTCACTCAAGGTCAGGGCCGTAGCTGATGCTAAAAAAACACGGGGCACATAGATTATTGCCCAGATTTATTAGTTGATAATGTGATGACGTCATCAGTGTCATCCGTTTCCAGAAACTATGATTTTTGCGGATTTTTTCGGCTATTCCAATGAAAATTAGGCACAGAACGTGAATGAAAGCAGCAACTCGGGTTCGGACTTTCTGAGTATAACCAGTTTTTTCTCCAAAAATTAATAAATAAACAGAATTTTACTGCGTTCATTCGGATGTTTTCTTCTTTATTTCTTTTTTTCTTTCTTTCTTTCTTTCTTTCTTTCTTCGTGAATTGTTTAGTTTGATTTCTGACATTTTTCCTTGCCCGGATTTTCACTATGATTGCACGGAACGGCCCAGACCCGTGCCCGGTGTGCCCGGTAGTCAGAAAAGGCCATGCTCACAGGTCATTGCTTTTCTCTGTCTTACTGTCAATCTGTCCTGTGAATAACAAACTTTTCAAACCTTCTTTCCTAATTATTTCTAAATTGAGGATTCTGTTCAAAGAACCGAACCAAGATTTGCAAAATACACATCATTTTGTTGTGAAAATATGGAAATAGTTTTAAATGTTGCACTAAGAGACAGAAAAAAGGATGATAAAAGCGGGAACGATGAGAAACGCAAAAAAAAAAAAAATAGATAAAGAAAATTTTCCACAGGGACGTTACTAGATATTAGAGCTGGTTGCTTATCTATTCTTTTCTGTTCGTAGCGGAGAGTCCGTTCTAATGAAGGGTAGTTGTATACTGTTGCAGGTTAAAGGAATTTGGCCTTGTTGTAGTTATCCCACTATAAGTCATAAAGAAAGGTTATAAACCAAGAAAAGCAAATTGAGTTGAAAGATAACATTTTATATATAACACATATCAATTAATGTTTTTACAATTGAAGTAAGACATGAAGTATAGGTCTAACAGAGGTTAAAATGTTCATGGCAATAAAACGCTGAAAGAGAATTAATGCTTCGGAATTTGGGAATGTCTTTGATGTATTCGCTCCTTAGGTCAGTAAGTAGTTTTTGAGGCAGGGAAGAAGGAAAGAGGTAAGGGATGCAAGCGTAGTAAGCCGCTTGACTTTGGTCAAGAGAGATACTAATTACACTCTTCTCCTCGGGTCGGTCTGCTTGTCTATGCTTTCTGTATCCGCTTTTTATATCTTCTTTTTGGATCACAGCAGCTCATTTGGGATTTCACACTTGTATTTGGTTCTGGGCTTCCCATTGGCTGATAAATAAAATTCGCGTAGGCTAGCGAACTGGAAATTTAATATTTAATTAATTTTTACTTTTCAACCAGAACATCTGCGCGGAGCCGGCGGCGAAGCGACGACTTTTGGTCATTTGCTTTTTGGTCGTGAAAGCGCAAACATCCGGTCCATCGCTTTTGCTCGGTATCACCATAATATATAGGAACTTTCACGGATAAACAGTCAAGTACATAGCCACCGAGAGAATACATAAAAATAGAAAAGAAATGTGTTACCATTTCAGACCGGAACAAAATTCTTCATGACAAATTTCAGCAAAGCGAAAATAGACAATTTCTTGAAATTATCAAAGAATGCCTCTACAGCGAAGAAAATGACATTGTAAATGACATCATAAGTAAACACAGCTAGCTGATTTAAAGGGATTATAAAAACAAACTCACTAGAGTAGGAACATTAATACACTGATAATTGTACAAACTAATTGGTTACATAATTCACCATATAAACGTATAAATCATATAAGCATAAAACCCTATATAAGTGATATCAGCATAATACAGATAGTGTCTTCGAAAATAGAATATATATATTATTTATTCAAATTCTGCGAAGAAAGTAATAATGTGGGAACTTTCAGTCCCATGGGAAGAGAATATGGAAGCAACGCATGAAAAGAAGATAGCCAAATACCAACCTCTCGTAGAGTCATGCCGAGCTAATGGATGGCAGGCAATATGTCAGGCAGTTGAAGTAGGGTGCCGCGGATTTATCGCAACATCGTTGAGTAAGGCATTTACGAGCATCGGCATTTTAGGAGCATCGAAAAGAAAGGCCCTGAGAGATATATCAAATGCTGCAGAAAGAGCAACGAATTGGTTGTGGATAAGAAGGGCGGACACCTGGAATGGTAAAGCAGTTAAAAATTGAATCAAGGTTTTTCTTTTTTTTTTTTTTAACATGATACACGTGTGACAGTTATTTGTAATTATACATATACACGTGTGTATGTGTATATATGTTGCTTTTTGGGAGTATACAATTTGTAAATAGTATTTTAACAACATTGTATTAAAAATACCTGCCCTTTTCAGGTGACAATTGCAATAGTCCTAATGTATCTGTATGTGTACTATATACATATACGGTATATGTATTTAAATAAATATTTAACTATTTAGAGGGGGGATTATAGGTTTTGTAAACGGTTAATCAAAAATTGTATTATTTTATTAGACATTTATATGTATAGTTTATGAATTTTTTAGTTTCGTGATTTTTTAGTAATTCCATACGAATTTTAGTTTTAAAGGACGTTCGCTATAATTTTTTCGCACGCGTGTTAGTCCACGAAATGAGTTAACTTTTTTAGTCGTTTTTATGATATTGTTTAAGATAGTCTTATTAGTCTTTTACACGTAGATTTTTAAATTAACAAGTTGGTTACAACCTTAATTTTATTGAATTTTCGTCTTAGGTCGCAAGCATTTTATGTTTTAAGCGTTTATCTTAATTTACCGTTAGTATAGTGATAACTAATTTAAAGAGGAAATGAGCGTGTTTAAGTTAAGAAGTATTTTAGTTATAACTTGATAACACATATGTGGTGTAAAACACCCGTATTGAGGAAAAAAAAAAACTAAAAAAAAAAACTCATACATACCTGTTTAAAGAATAATGGGGCAGGGGGACATCCAGGAAAAAAAAAAAATTGCTACACACTGATTGGCTGTGGCAAAAAATGACATTAACTGCTCTAAAAGCATAAATACTGCCTTTTAACTCGTTTGCAAGTTTCATATCGAGATGGGAGTTGGCGGGAGACCAAAGCCGACTGGGTCACTTGGACGAGGGAGTCTGATGTTGAAAGACCCGAAACTCCCAATGAATCCAAGAGTAACATCACTGATGACCCATCTCGACGCATCTATTGGGATGTATGATATAAGTATATAGTTTCATATCCAAACTGATCACCCCTAGGCAACCAATAGAACTGAATCTTATCGTTTTAAATATGGAAGTAAATATGACAGTCGGCAGAGAACAGGTTGAAAATGAAGTAAAAAGAAAAATTGGAAGAATATCAGGACCTCACGTGAAAACTGAGAAATCTGTGGTGCACCACAATCATAAGCATTGGCGGACATGAAATTTGCCCTCAAAATTTGGCAATGGATGGATTAGAAATTTCATGGTAGATTATACTGTACAGACCCTACAACAGTACAGGATACTGAGGAAGGTGTGATATAAATGCGACGAAAATCAATTAAAATTAAGAACAGACATCATGAACAGACATGACAATGCTTCAACTTATAAAAATTCAAGGTAAGTAAGTTATTCGGCGGACCTGAAGCAGACTACCACCACGTTTAATTTCGTTGTTTTGCATTTTTTTTTTAATTTACTTTTTTCAGCGCAATCCTATCGATTACTCCTTAGTTTTACGATTGACAAAAAAAAAAAAATTTGAAAAATTTCAATATTTAAACATTTTCTGCCGGGGGGGGGGGGGGATCAGTTTTTCATACAACGTTATAGTAAATCGAGCCTCCATTTTGAAACCAGTCACCGGTACAACATTACCGCCACCAGTAAATTTGCTCATTATCAAATTTTTGGGACTTTTTTCAATGCAATATTATCTTTTATACCTTAAATTTTACGAATGACAAAAAGAATTTTCAAAAATTTCAATATTTAAACAACTTTTCAGTTTTTCATACAACCTTATAGTGGATTGAAAATGGAGCAACGATTTACTTTAACGTGTATGAGAAACTGACCCCCCAAAATTTGTTTAAATATTGTAATTTTTCAAAATTATTTTTGTTAATCGGAAAATTTAAGTAACAGTCAATAGAACTGCGCTTAAAAAAGTAAAAAAACAAAAAACGAAATTAACATAAACAAAGCGACCCCAACGCGAGTGGATTGAAAATGGAGGATCGATTTACTTTAAAAATAAAGTATGAGAAATTGACCCCTCAAAATTTGTTTAAATATTGCAATTTTTCAAAATTATTTTTGATAATTGGAAAGTAAACAATCGATAGGACTGCGCTGAAAAAAGTTAAAAAAAAAAAAAAAGTTAAAAAAAAAAGAAAAGAAAAACAACGATATTAAACGTGGTGGTAGTCTGCTTCAGGTTCGCCAATTACTCCTATATGAAGCTATTCATGACTGCTATTCTATACCAAATATAAATGCTGCTAAAGTTAAATTATTTTTTTCACTTGCCCCCACCCCGACACGTTGGTACGGCACGATTACTATTTTTTGAAATCATTTTTTCCACAGTACGATTATTTTGTTCCAGGAATAAAAAAATCAAAAAAATCAAAAAAAATCCTGCATTTCTTTTTTTTTCTAAAATTGAAAATTCCCACAGGCATGATTGTCCCAGACGGCACAAGTATTTGGCACAAATACTTTGCTTTCCCGACAGCTACAATCTCCAAGAATTTAAATAGTCATCTCCTATCTCACTAACCTGCATCCTCTCTTTCATGCTCCTTTCTCCGTCCACTCCACTCTCATCAGTATTCTCATCCTTCTTTTACCCATTTCCTGACACCCACTATAACCTGTCACTGTTTCTCATAACTTTTCTCCTATGTAACCCCCTGCAAAACAGTGGCAATAAAATGCCTTGCTTGGAGTGATATGATTATCTGGGTTGTGTTGCAATCGGAGTCTAACCGGACTGATGAGCTGTGATACAGCGAAACAGATCTATCTGCGGATGACAATATATATATATATATATATATATATATATATATATATAAAGAGGCTATTGAACATGGGTTCAAAACTACACAACGTTGCGTGGTGCTTCGGGGGTTTTGGTAGCAAGTAGTTTTCACAGAATTATCTACTTATTAATATATACAATGAAATAAAATAAAATAATAACGCTTTCTATTAATGCGAGCAATTAATCTACGCAAAATTATATAATTTAGTGTATATTAATGTGAACAGAATTTCCGCCAATAAAATGTTTAATATTTGATGAGAGCAATAATTATTAAATTAGATAACATTCAATGTTTATCAATGTCGACTCCAAGTTTCGTATTTTTTCCAGTCACTTATCGGTACTTTCGATAAGAGTATGCACGTAGGTATTAATATTAAATTAGTTATGATAATGTTCAATACTTATCAATGTTGACTCCAAGTTTAATAATTTACTCAGTCACTCATCGGGATGAATACATAAATGTAAGGCTTTCAAGTACAGAAAGTTAAAATTACGATTGTGGTACAGTGGATATCGGCTCGGAACGAGAAACCGGGGGAGCCGAGTTCGAATTCCAGCTGCAATCCATTGTATTCACTTACGCGCGAATACCCTTGGGAAAAGTATTAATCCGTCTCTTCCTTCCAGTTATGGGTTAAATAGCAGGACAGATTGGGTTCTATAGCCTTGGTCGGTAACCAGTCTACCGCAAGAAAGCAATGGCAACCTAATGCGGGATAATCTTCTGTCCAGTCAGTCATGTCTCTTTCAAGACATGATCGCCTAAGCGTGTATCACGTATGGCACTTAACTGACTGAATATGGATAATTTACTATTTTTTAATCATTTTACTCGAAGTAGGGCACTAAAGCCATGAAGACACAGTGCAAAAGAATAAAAGAAAGAAAAACATTATTAAGAAGTGAAAACAATAAAAGAAGAATCGAGAAGACAAAAAATAACGACTGAGCTTGTATTTAAATTTTTGAAGAAAAGTCAAATCTAACTGGGAAGCAAAAAGCCGAAAGAGTTCCACAGACGAGAAGTGGGAGAAGAGAAAGTATTAGAAAAGAACTTACATCTAGCCAATTCAACTGTAAAATAATGAGACGTTGTTGCCAATCTCATACAGCGCTTAAATTCATAAAGTCTAGGTACTAAAGTTTAATTTTATTCACAGTGTTTCATAATTTACCAATTACTGATTTACTTCTGATAAAAGTAATCTATGGAAGCTTAAAAAACAAAAAAATGTATCATAATTATTTTCGACAAATTTTAACCAATTGTTTGTTTCAGTATATGACAATTAAAGAAATTGGTTCATTTAAGTTAGCTTTACCGTAACCTTTAAGAGTTTTATCTTCAGAAACTCCAGTTGTAGTACGTTCCGTAGACGCTTCTGAGCAAATATAAGGATTCTTCATTTTTCTTCTATGTGCCTTGTCCTTTCAGAACGTAGGCAATCATGGCTTTCCACGTCTCCCTATCCCTGGTGCCTTTTTTGCCACTTTCTCCTGTTACACCACGCAACCTCCATTCTGTCATCCACCTGCTCAGGCCCATCAAATATGTTATCCGCTGCTTTCCTCTGTCACTTTTTCCCTCTATCTGGTCTGTTAGTATCAGGTTATCGAAGCCCTCTTTCCTCATTGCATGTCCCAGGAACTTTAACTGTCTCTTCCCGATGCTCAGCATTAATTTCCTTTTAGTTTCCATCCTTTCCAAAACCTCATCATTGCTCACATGCTCGATCAATGATATCCGCAGCATCCTTCTGTAGAATTAATGTTCAATTGCTTCAAGTTCTTTCTTCATCTTTGATGATATTGTCCAGCATTCACTGTCATATTGAAGAACTGACAGCACATAACAATCCAGTACACTCTTATTCGTTTCTAGCGAAATTTTCCCGTCTCTTAGCACTCTACTCAACTTTTGGAATGCGTCCTTCATCATACCAATAGCCTAATTACGCCAGCCGTTGTTACAGTGGTTTCTCTAGCAAGTAGTTTTTTTTACAGAGTGGAGGTGTTAACTCTACGCCAAACCGGTTTTGAATTTAGAGTTGTCCTGCTGAAGTACGCAGTTTCATTTGCCGCACCGTTAACCGCTACGCTACACACATATCCGCTTCGAGTAAAATCTATTGAAAATCGATACAATGATCCGTGTCGAAAGTGATGTACAACTTTTAGAAAACTCTTGTGATTTTTGAAAATCACATCTACTTTCGTATTCACACTGACAAAGAACATAAGAAAATTAGATAAACTAAAACATGCGAATATTATTATTATTATGATGTCATTTTTCATCATATTTCGATTTCTGCTATGTTTGCACTACCAACCAAGTCTGCGGGAAAACCTAAGGCAGGTCGTGGCGTATCGTTATGGCTCCATTTCATGTTTTTTCTATCTCCCCTATCATCCCTAGCGTTACATAGACAAAGTTCTCCTTAGTGTGTGGGCTGTACTTAATAAGACAATTTTTTGTATATCTCTTAAGCTGGGGTTTCCAGGGATTCTTTCAATGTGTTATTTTGTTTCATTTTTTAATCATTCCAAGTGCACCTACTATCACTGGCACGATTCTTGTCTTCAATTTCCACATTTTTTCTATTTCAATTTCCAGGTCTTTATATTTTGACAGTTTTTCAAATTCCTTGGTTGCTATGTTACAATCCGCTGGACAAGCCATATCAGTTAATAGACAATTTTTTTTCTTCTGGTTTTTATTATTATTATTATTATTATTATTATTATTATTATTATTATTAATGGCAATTTTTATATTCATAATAATAATAATAATAATAATAATAATAATAATAATAATTACTATTATTATTGTTAATGTAGATGTTACAATCGTTTGCTTGTGTTCTTTAGAATATATACTGTATAATTATTTTAAAATGCAGGCGTTAACATTTTATTCAGAAATTGCTGGTCATGGTTTTTCGATAATTTTATTGTTCATATTTTAATGCATTGATCGATAATTTTGTGGCTAATAAAAACACTTAGTGGAGTAGGATATTGTCTATTTTTATTTTCTTTCTTTTCTTTTTCGTTCCTTATTACTCTTTTCCTTTCCCTATTCTTTCTACCTTCTCTTGATACATTCTTCTCTTTTTCTTTCTCTATTCTCTTTTACTTTCTACCTTTATACATTCTTCTCTTTTTCTTTCTTTCTTTTTCATTTCTTTCTTATCTCTATTCTTTCTTAGCTGTAGGTGTGGTCCGGTTTCAGACCAAACTGCGTTTAGTCTAGCACAAACGCACAATACTAGGGTACTTGTGAGGATCGAACTCATTTCATTAAAGAATATGTCGGCAAGGCTACTGCGTTACAGTGGTAGAATTCACACAGAAATAGCATAGCTTTGTCAATTGTTTTATCCTACAAAGTGTGTGAAAATGTTACCAGAGTTTTATATGTATATACATGAATTTTGGCAGCAGTTTTACACTGCTACATGTTTCATGAGAAATTAAGAACAAAGCATTAAAAAAATTGAACCTATTTTTTATAACGAATTTATGCGTATTTTTGTAAATTAAAGGACACAAATAAAACAAAGGAAAATGGAAAATTCTGGAAAAACTAGAATCTGTAACTCGTTCAACGACATCTGCCCTTTGTGTCTGAGTGAAAAGCTGCACATTCTAAGGTTCGATAACAATGGTGAACTATTGAACCGTAGGGATGAATTAACAGTTTTATGTAAACATCGGAAATATTTTTCGTTAAAATTTAATTAATCAGAAGGTGTCAGTTATAACTCGTGCTCTAATATATATATATATATATATATATATATATATATATATATATATATATATATATATATATATAGTCATTAGATCTGTTTCGCTGTACGGTTAGACTCCGATTGCTTTTAACCCAGGATTGAAACCCGACCAACTTGGCGTCAATCGGCGCTTCTATCTCTGGCCTATGGGCGCTCGGTAGACGAAGGCACACTTTTTTTTTATTATCATTTTATATATATATATATATATATATATATATAAATATTTCAACTTACGGTTAAAAATTATTTACCTATTTTAAGTATTATGTGGTCCCACTAGATACCTTGCTCAAACAAAATTTAATTAATAACTATGTTTCATCCATAAAATAAAAAAAATGAATATTATATTAATAAAATAAAAAGTCCCATACAATACTAAAATGTTGCCCTAAACACAATACAACTAAGAATGCTACAATCATTCCACCCAAATTCTGACTTAAACTTCCCATGTACACATAGATATAATCAAATAAAAATTGTCTACCCATTTAAAACATCTAAGGTCCCACTATGTAATTTACCCAAAATTAAAAAAATGACCTGTCCAGATCTAAGCCATCTTGCCCCCTTCCCTAACCCAAACGTGTACCTCTATGGTTACAAACTGCTGATGGACTAGTTTAGACACACCAAATTCCAATTCCCTACGACCACCACTTACACCTCACATTTCCAAAAATAAATCGTTTCCACTATTTATTTTCAGTTTCACATATCACCCGAAGAGAAGCAGTGCTGCTCCGAAACATGAAATTTTTTGTGTAGTGATACTGTGCTTTTATAAACCATTGTAACAAATATTACAATATATATATATATATATATATATATATATATATATATAGGAAAAAATAAGTTCAATCTTTTTAATAGTTTGTTTGTAATTTCTCATGAAACATGTAACAGTGCAAAACTGCTGCCAAAATTCATATATATATATATATATATATATATATATCTATATGAATTTTGGCAATATATATATATATATATATATATATATATATATATATATATATATATATATATCCCGGTAAAGAGGTCTCAAGGTTTTACGATTTTGAGTTCCCTGGCATTTATTTTTTATAAACAGTGCTCAATACAATAAATATTATAGAGCATAATATAATTATTCTGATTAGTTAAAAGGAAAACACACATAAATTCCTTTATCACAGGTGAAATACACCTGGCCAATAAAAGTATACCTCAATCACATAATGTCTCTTGGATTTTTAAATCATTCGTCTTTAATAAATCTCTGAAGAAACTTGTTAAAGTGAAACATGTTAGATGAAATACACTTTTTCCTACTTGTTCTTTACTAATTCTATTCAACTTGTCGGATTCCGACCCATATATTCAACTCAAATATATATATATATATATATAAAGAGAGAGAGGGGGGGAGATGGAGATAGGCGTAGAAAGAGAGGAGGTAGAGAGAGAGAGAGAGAGAGAGAGAGAGAGAGAGAGAGCGAATTAGTGTAAGTCAAAGGTTGCTATTTAGCTGACTGATGTTCTCTTCAGCATCCTTACTACAGAGTTTCGTTAGTGAATTTTCGTATACACTCTTCAAAGGCCTTTTCCAGTTTACGGTTATTATTTCCAAGTTTTTTCCCTTTTATACTCTTGTGAACTGTACATTCCAATATGCCAAATACAGGTCGGGGATATCAGAATCAAGCAGGTACAAAAATTTAAATACCAGGGAAGCGTTATAACAGAAGACGGAAAGTGCGACACAGAGATCCGAAGGCGAATTGGCATGGCGAAGGAAGCATTCCAGAAGTTGAGTAAAGTATTAAGAAACAGGACAATTTCGCTAGAAACTAGGAAGAGAGTACTGGATTGCTACGTGCTGTCCGTCCTTCAATATGGAAGTGAATCCTGGACAATATCATCAAAGATGATGGAAAAACTTGAAGCAACTGAAATGTGGTTCTACAGAAGGATGCTGCGAATATCATGGATCGAGCGTGTGAACAATAATTAGGTCTTGGAAATGATGAAAACTAAAAGGAAACTAATACTGAGCATCAGGAAGAGACAGCTGAAGTTCCTGGGACACGCAATGAGGAAGGAGGGCTTGGAGAATCTGATACTAACAGGCCAGATAGAGAGAAAAAGAGGTAGGAGAAAGCAACGGATAACATATTTGAAGACCTAATTAGGTGGATGACGGAACGAGGATTGTATGGTGTAACAGGAGAAGGCCACCAGGGATAGGGAAATGTGGAAAGCCATGATCGCCTACGTCTTGAAGGGACAGGGCACATAGAAGAAGAACTTTATATTTGTGTGGGTTTACGCTGCTGCACGTAATTCCTGTTTTAACAGGTGTTGGCTGTCATAGTCATTTTACGTTATTTTTTAGCCTTTACCCTATTTCTTTTTTTCTTCCTTCTTTTTTTCAACAGAATTTTGTTATGTGTTGACGTATTGTTATTGTCCATAGATGTGTCATCGTTTCTGAATGTTTAAATGTTGAATGCTTGTACATACATGCATGCGCGCGCGCGCGCACACACACACACACACGCACACACACATAAATGTGTATACGCACTGATATACGCACGCTTACTCACATACGTGTATACACATATATGCGCGTACATGTACGCGCATGCGCACACACGAGCATTCATATTTTATGTTGTAAAAATTATAAATTTCAGTTGTTGAATTTTGTTTTTTATTTAGGAAGTGTATTGTGGTGCAGTGGATATCGGCTCCGAACGGGACATCAGCTAGAGCCGAGTTCAAATTACAGTGAAATTCGTTGTATTCACTTAGACGAAAATACACTTGGGAAATATAATAATCCGTCTTTTCCTTCCAGCGATAAGTCAAATAATCGGACAAATTATGCTCTATAGCCATGGTTAGCAACCAATCTACCGCAGAAAGTAATGGCAACCTACTTCGGGAAAGTTAGTCTTATCTCTTTTGAGACAGGATCGCCCAAGGGTGTATCGTAACTGATATTTGTTTTATTTATATTTATTTTAATTATGTCATTAGGTGCTAAATTAAATATTTGTTTATGTGTTTGTCGTTACCTATTTCATTTTTCTTCTTTAAGAGTTCATTTTGTTTTTTTAGAACATTTTATAACTAAGTTTTCTTCTAATTTACAATAGTTGTTATTAAAATTGTGTGAGGTTACTCTTTTTACGATTTTTCCATTTGATTTTGGAGGGAATAAAGTGTTATTTGCAGAAAGTGGGATTTATAATAAGATTAACAGAAGACGAAAATTGCGACACAGAGATCCGAAGGCGAATTGTCATGGCGAATGACGCGTTTTATAAGCTGTGTAGAGTATTAAGAGACAGGAAAAATTCGCTAGAAACAAAGAAGAGTGTACTTGATTGCTATGTGATATCTGTTCTTCAATATGGCAGTGAATGCTGGACAATATCATCTAAGATGATGGAAAAACTTGAAGCAACTGAAATGTGGTTCTACAGAAGGGTGATGCGGATATCAAATGAGCAACTATGAGGTTTTGGAAAGAATGGAAACGAAAATGAAATTAATATTGAGCAGAAAGAGACAGCTAAGGTTCCTGGGAGATGCAATGGGGAAGGAGGGCTTGGAGAACCTCATACTAACAGGCCAGATAAAAGCAAAGAGAGACAAGGGAAAACAGCGTGTAACTTACTTGACTGGCTTGAGCAAGTCAATGGTAGAACGGAGTTGCATGGTGTAACAGGAAAAAGCGTGATAAGAGCTACCAGGGATAGGGAGACGTGGAATGCCACAATCGCCTATGTCCTTAAAAGACACGGCACATAGAAGCAGTTTATACAATATTTATTTCGTTTGTATATTTATTTGAAGTTTATGTTATATCTATTTTATCCATATGTTTTAATTCAACTAGTATTTAGGTGGCAAAGTAAGGATTTACTTATGTGTCTGCATTTACCGATTATTTCGCTTTTCTTGTTTAAGAGCTTATGTTGTTTTTAAAAGTATTTTTTCCTCTAAGCATAATTTTCTATTTCTGTTACAGATATTTTGTGGCGCTGCTCATTTTATGATTTCTGATTTGGTTTTAGTGGATTTATTATTTTCTTCTTGGTTCCATATGCATTTTTATAGGGTTGTGTTCTTTGCGTATTTTTCTGTTTTAAATGAAGTTTTGTGGTTATATTTTTTTTTTCAAGTTGTTTCTATGGCGATTATTAAATTTTTCTTCTGTGTTAATGTTATTTGTTACGGTAGCTTTGTATAATATGTTATTAGTTAGATATTTGTTGTTAAGTGGACAGTTTGCTTTGTTTCGGTAGTTACATTTATTGATGTTTTTGTTGTTATTGTTGTGATAGCTACTGGTCTTCTTGAGAAGATTTTTTTATTGAGTTAGATTATTAATTTTTCCATGTTATCTATGCAGCTTTAACTGATTTGGATTGTATTTTTGTTAATAATATTTGATAGTTTTCTATTTTATGTGAAGTGTTTTTCAATTATTTTCAAAAATATTTTTTCTATTTTTGTTTTAATTATGTTGCTGCGGTATTTCTTTTTCTGGTGCCTTTGTTTGAATTGTTTTTGTTTTAGTATTCTAGTTTTTTTTTAAAATATCCGCTGTTTTGTTAGTGCTGATTAATATATTTTTTGTTTTCATTAAATATTTTTAGGCTTCTAGAATTTGTTGAGATTCTTTTGTTATATTGACATGGGTATTAGCTTGAATACGTTAGCGGGGGTTGGAGTTTTTGTGAATGTATATTGGATCAGTGTTTGTTTTTCTGTATGGTTTGTAGGTTCCATTCTTTAGATTTAATCTAAAAAATTTAAAATCTTTTTTTTTGGATTTTGTATCTATAGTAAATCTTAGGGTCTTCAATGCTCTTATTATTTGTTTTCTTATTTTTCTGTAGTTCTGCCGTTAGAGTTTTTTATTATTATTAATAAGCTGTCGTCTTTGTATAAACATACTAGCAGTATAGCCCGGCGTTGCTCGGGTGTAATGAAAGTTTTAAAACTAATCCATGGTTCATGGTCCTGGAGCTCAGCCTGAAGAATATTTGTGTGAAGTTTGGTGAGAATCGGATAAAAATTGTGGATTTGTATAAAGGACATACAAACAGATAAACAGACACACACACACAAACATCTTGCCTTTTATATATATATATATTATCGATTCCCTGCACTATTGTAAGAACTGCAACTTTGAAACTTCTGAATATCGTTTCTTATGTCTTTGTCTATAAGTGTATCAAATTTGATTAAAATCGGACCACTCCTTCTATAACTCGATTTTTTCGATTATCGATTTTCGATATTTATCTGGGATACCTCGATACAAACCTAGCTAAGAACACTCGCAGACACTTATAATACTACTGTGTAAATTTTCAAGAAAATAGGTTCAGCCGTTTCGGAGTCTATAGGTAACGGACACACACACACACACACACACACACACACACACACACACACACACACACACAGACAGACAAAGTTCCATTTATAAATAAGTTGTGTCGGAAATATTTCTGTATTGTCTTGCTCAATTTAGTGTATTATTTAGTGTGTGCTCATTGATGGATGTATAGAGGTTATATGAAAAAGCAGTTTTCTTTATTGGTAATGTTAACATTGGATGTGCGTCGTGGTGCAGTGGATATCGCCTCGGAACGAGAAATCGGGGTGCCGATTTCGAATTCCAGTTGAATTCATTGCATTCACTTACGCGCAAATACCCTTGGGAAAGGTATTAATCCGTCTCTTCCCTCCAGTTATGGATTAAATAACAGAACAGATTGGGTTGTATAGCCTTGGCTGGCAACCCGTCTACCGAGGTTTTTATCATGCTTATATAATATGTAATTGTAATGTAATAGGGGTCTCAGGTTCGAATCCTGCTGGATAGCACACATTTTCGTAATAAAAATTTATCGTAAATAATCAGGCCGGTAGATATAAATATAAAAATACTGTTTAATTAAAAACAGAATATCTACTTAAATACGAGTATCGGTAAAAATAATGTTCAAAATAATTCATTGCAAATTGTCGGTTGCTTATAACCAAGTTTCGTTAAAATTCGTTAATTTCCGTAACATGTTTATATAGATTTATGTATGAAATAAAATAAATTTCGAAGTTCAAAACCGTTGTATGATCATTTCATCTCTCTCTCTCTCTCTCTCTCTCTATATATATATATATATATATATATATATGGGAAACTATATATATAGTTACAAACTGAATATATATATATATATATAATCAGTTTCCTACTATATAAATATATAATCAGTTTCCCATTGCATATTCAATTTTTAACGTTCAAAAAGAAAAAGTAAAACTTTCAAACATCTAATGAAATAAAACCTTTCCCAAAGGCACTGTAGTTAACCTAAAAAAAGAACTAAATAAATAAATAAAGTATGTAGTTGTCAATCGTTAATATTAGAGGCAATAAGTTGGAATCTAGCAACAATCAAAGACAATTTTAATTATTTTAAAATATTTTCCAAAAGAATATTGGTTATGTTTTTGCCCAGTGTTTAAAGTCTGATAAAGTATTGACTGTAAATATATTTAGGGCAATTTAGGATTAAAAATGACTTTCTTATTGTCTTTGATATGACACATAAACAATACACATTCGTTTCTGATTTGAAGTCCTCTTTCTTTGCTAAGTTTCTTTATTTAAACTGAATTTGGGACAAGGAGCGCAAAGTGGCAGTTGGAACAGAGTTTCACTGTCCAATTGCTGAGGCAAACACACGAGTTATTCAATTACTTACTGTGGAAAGAAAATGTCTTTTTTTCCCCAATTTTCACTCCTTAAAAGGATTTTAAAAGAAAGCGTCAACACCACACCCAGCTATCGTGTTGATGATTCGCCAGCAAAACCCTTTAATTAAGGGTTGGGAAGTTAATGGAGGCCCTTCTCCCTGTGAAAGGAGACGGAAAGTTCAAGCTTTAAAAAAAAAGATAAAAATTGAATTAATCCAATCAGAAGCGTTCACGTGGAAGAAGACGCCATTTTGTTGTCGATTCGTTGGGATCTCTTCCAGTCATTTAATAAGAAATAAAATAAAATATGATAAAATTTTGTAGAGTGTTTGTGAATGTCGTCTTGAAGAAAGAAAAAATACGACAAAAAACAAAGGCAAGCAATAAAAACTGAATTTTTAAAAAATCGGTTTAGTGTGTTGGTGTTCAATTTTCTGACAAGTGACATCGATCGATATTTAAAATTCTCGGAATTTTTCAATTGAATTTGCTTTTTTTAAAGGATCATTTAAAATTAAAATCTCCAGTGAATTTCCATTAATAATTCATGCAAATCAGGGCTGGAATCCTCCAATCAAATTGAGACTTCTAAACATGACGATAACGTCTAACTCATTTATTGCATATCGATATTATATTACTTACAAGCATCTGTACCGTTTTGTCACCGACTGATAACAGGCGTGACAGGTTTTTTCTTTCTTTCGATAAAATATTCTTGCTAGCATCGGATAATTTATTGCTTAACAAGTTTTAACAAAGGAAACGATGTCTATTATAACGAAGTGCAGTGAAGTTTGAGGAAATGAACACCTTTAACAAAATAACGTAAAACTTGAGAAATCAAGTCTTCAGTAACGTCTTCAGTAACTTCAGAGTATGCAAATAGTATAAGAAAATCAAATGTTATTCTAAGTTCCTAAAATACAGGATCCGAGAGCCATTCAATGTAGAGCGTTACTGTTAAAATGAATAAAGTGAGTGATATTGAATGAAAGAGGCGATAGCAAAAGAAGATTATGGGGATAAGGAAGTTAGATAACGACTGATTCTTAACTTGAAGGTGTTAAAATTTGATTCAAGGAAGTTCCTGGAAAAAAGTTTTCTGAATGGATCTTTTTCCTTACATTTCGGATACGGAGGAAATGAAGGGGATTCGTCTACAAGGAAGTAGTATTACGTGTTCTAGTTATAACTGGTGGAACAAAAGAATGGGGATCATCTGAACATGTAGCTTCCCTCTGTCTCTTCTACAAATATTTTCATCGCTTCTGCTCCGAAGAACTTAGGTCACTGGTGCCCCCTTCATAAGAATTTACTCGGGCAACCAGACTGTCAACAAGGTCCCACCCTTTTACAGTTAGATAAACCAAATGCAGACGACAAAATTATTCCATCAGCTTCTTTTCTCGCGCTTCCCGCATGTGGAACTCCCTTCCATGTATTCGCTTCCCTGACGGCTATAACCTCCAAGAATTTAAATGCAAAGTCAATTCCAATCTCTTATCCACTTAACTCCAGCCCTTTCTACATCACCCCGTGTATCTTGTTCTTTTCCTTTCTCTCTACCTTCGTAACTGTCTTCACTCCTATGTTCATATCCTTCTCTTGCTCTTTCTTTTTCTCCCCCTGTAGCTGGTTCGTCTTTGTCTTCACTCTTTTCCTTAAAACTTTAACTCTCTTATGTAGCCCCCTGCACATCAGTGGCGGTACCGCCTTGCTTGGGGTGAAATGATTAAAAAAGATCTGCCATGGAAATAGCAACAGGTTTGAAACGTTTCATTTGTGGTAAAGAGATGGTAGAGTGGAGAATAAGTGTTCCTCCAAAGGACTGAATAAACAATCTTGAACTCTTTCAAGACTGGAAAATTACGATTGAGATCCACAAAAGTAAAATAATGCTTAGTTATTGCTTTCTTTTGCACTTTGCGAATACAATCGATCCAACAATTTTGTTTCACCAAATACGAAATGGCAGAAATACTCCATTTTTGGTCTAATCTGACTCTTGTAATTGATAGAGCATGTTAGGAGTTACTTTCTGAAATGGTGAAAAGAACAAACATTTTTTCAAGCATCGTTAGCGATAGATATGAGTTCTGTAGTAAACAAAACAAGTTCAAGATTTAAAAAATCAAGTGCTAAGCACCGACTCATTGATTTTGTTAGAAATAAACGAATTTTCTCGAATTTACAAAGTTTGCTTAAAACACTTAAAACTCGCGAAATTTCACACCTCGATGCGAAATGTTTGTCGTCCAAAGACCAGCATTCCCAAACGAAATTAAAGACGAGCAAGACTGCACCCCAACGCACATAAGGCCAATTCAAATAAAACTTTAAGCATCTCCTTGCAGCTTCAGTTCCGCTTGAACTTGAAACTATAGACATTTCAAGGATGAAGCTCCATTGACAGCACGATCATTGTTCATGATTGCAGAACAGTCAGCGTCTGATCGGTGATGAGTCAAAACATTAACTTGGTTTTTGAGATACTGAAGTAATTTTTACCTGTTGAGCTGTTAGAGTAAGGTTATGGAGAGATCAGGTATAAGACACCGCATTTCTGCTTAGGATCAGCGTAATAAATGTCCGCCCTGTGGAAAATCTCTCTCTCTCTCTGTATCTCTCTCTCACAAACACAACCACGCACGCGCATACAAACAAACAAGCAATATATATACGAGGTGTAACAATTTAATTTCCGGAATAGTTCTATGAAAACAAAGTGTACTGATTTATGCCCCAACAATAGCAGGCGATTTGCTGCAGAAGTTAAATGCAATAGAACTGCTGACAGGTGTCTTTAAAAATCTATATTTTTAAAGAGACACTTTCTTTTTCTTTACATTTGTATAGAGCATTGTTTCTCAATTCGTGTCCATGTAACATTACTGGTTGTCCACACAAAAATTAGTAAATTGGGGGTTTTCGGTTCATAGAGAAATTTAACTTTGGAACGGCTGTTACAATTGAAAATTAAAAGGTCTGTAGTAATCTACGTCATATTGAAATAGTAAAAATAGAAAAACAACTCTAAAACTATAAGGAAAAAATCAAACAAATCTAAGTTAGCGTCTCTTTTATTTTACCGGATGTTTGGATTATAAATGTTGAATAAAAACTAAGAAAAATATAGAAAAGAAGGATTCTATATATAAAGAAAAATTATATAAAGATCATAATTTATTATATAAATTAATTTAATGTTATATATACTGAAGTGTTATATATTCTAGGAATATCCTAGAAAAGCTGAGAATGAATTGCAATTGGAATAATGTTTTATGGCAATTGTCGATAGGCATGGCTGTCACTGGTTTGAAAGTAACCATTTTATCTCGACTCGAACACGGATCTGTGTTACAAACGTACGAACAAGTTTCCTAAGTACCGTATTTCTTACCACATTGAGGCTATTTTAACGAACGAGTGATTTCATTGTTTTCTGATTTTTTAGTATAAGAAATATATATATCTACTTTTAATAATATACTTATCAATTATCAAACATTTGTTTTGCCCCACCTGTAAAATTCACAGATTTCTTCGAATACTTTGAAAAAATATTTATTGAATATATTTCAGTGGTTCTCAACCGGGGTCCATCTGCACTTTACGGGTTTATGTAATTTTATTGAGGTTTTACACAAGAAATTGGGGTCCACGGTAATATTTTAGAAGCCCATAGAGCAAATTTAATTTGGAATAGTTACAACTGAGAAGTGGAATTTCTGTAGTAATCTGCGCCATATTAAAATAGTAAAAATAGAAAAAAAACTCTAAAACTCATAGAAAACAAAATCAAACAAATGTAATTTAGCGTCTCTTTTATTCTACCGGATTTTTGGATTGTAAAAGTTGAATAAAAATTGAGAAGGATACAGAAAAGAAAGATTGTATATATAAAAACAAATTATATAAAGATTATAATTTATTATATAAGTCAATTTAATATATTAATAATAAATAATAATATTTATTTTAAATATTAATAAAAGAAAGGAAAATATTAAATTGGGGTCCAAGACAATATTTTAGTGGACCATAGAGCAATTTCAATTTGGAATTATTACAACTGAGAAGTGGAATTTCTACAGTATTAAAATACTAAAAAGAGAAAAACAACTCTAAAATCAACAGAAAACGAAATCAAGCGAAGGTAAGTTAGCGTCTCTTTTATTCTACCGGATGTTTGGATTGTAAAAGTTGAATAAAACTCTAGGAAAATTAAGAAAGGAAGGATTAAATATATGAAGGAAAATTATATAAAGATTCCTAAAACTTATCTATTAGTACAAAATAAAATTTCTTTTCAATGAATGGTTATGGAGGTCCACCAAATTAAAATAAGAGTAAAAGGAGTTCATAGGTAAAAAAAACAACAAACAACAAACACAAAATCGTCGAGAACCACCGGTATAGAGAATTGGGTATCGTTGTTAAAGAAAGGCCAGCCCTTTTCTACATCCAGACCTACACTTTAATTTTTTCTTATTTTATGGAATAAATATATTTCATCAAATTTCAACCTGTCGTCTATTCGCTTTGTTCTGTGTCGTTTGTGTCGTTTTGTTGAATATAATTCTGAATGAATAGACATCCTTCGTACATATAAATTACACTTGCAAAGTTAGCCCTCCATGGTCACTATCGGTTCGTCTCTCTTTCAAAGTACTCTCCTTTTGAAGCTATGCGATTCGTGAGACAAATATGCCATTGCTGCAAACAATATTGGAATTAAATTTCCATAATACATCTCAGTAATGGAACCACGTATTGCTGGATGCCAGTGATGTCAGCAATTCATTATCCATTCAGGCCATTTTTCAATTTTTAAAATAGCCAAGAATCACAGGAGGCTAAATCTGTCGAATAACGCGGATGTACCATTTTTTGTCATAAATTTCTTAGGCAGGTACATAAAGCTCTTAATGCATCATTTTTCTCATTCTTTAAACCTAATATGCTGCCCTGTTTCCTATTCATATTCTGGTCTTCGGATATAAGCCGCACAAAATATTCGATTAACAACGCTAAAGTTTCATAAGCACTTGTACTAATCTTCACACACCAATTAGTGTACATCTGCTACTCCAGATTTCTTTCACTCACTTTTGCCAGCACAATAAGATCACCTATAACTTCCTCTACTGCTTGACAATGAGTGATTCATTTCCTCTTGGCGCATCTTGTTACCGAAAATGCCAGATGTTTACTTTGATCGCTCCAACCATAATCCCATTTGGTGAAGCAAAGATTGTATTCTCTAAGTGCCAAAGAAAGTAAAGATTATTTTACTTTTATGGATCTTCCATTATAACTTAAAGTAATTAACAGCTGTTTGTAATATTGGTATTTTGAACAACACACCCGCAGGTTCGTTTCATGCATGTCATTATTTTAATATTTAGTGCCGTTTTTTTTAATGATGCATTGCCTCAGAGATTTAAGTGTATTTATTTATTAAGAATCCGAGAACGTCATTCATAGAATTTATTCTAAGTTTAGTAAGGAAATTTTTAGCCTTTCTGCAGATATCTTTCATACCAGTAGAATTTGCGTTTACAATTTATTGGTTTCACAGTAAAAAGGTGGGACCTAGTTGCTAATCTTGTTGCTCGAGTAAATATATATATAGGAGGCACCAGTGAGTTTAGTTAATCCGAGCAGAAGCCGTGAAAGTATTCGTAAAAGAGACACAGGGAAGCCACATTGTGCCGGTGAGAAAGTGACTGTATCTGAGCTGCCAAGTCGGGATCTATTACATTACAGATTCTCCGTTGGATTTTGTCAAGGACACCTACGTGGATAGCAGGAGCACCCAACCGGATATGGCAACAGTATTCAATGCACGGGCGGATGGTAGATTTATATATGTGCAGGATTGTTTCAGGCGGAAAAACTTCCTGGCCGACACCGAGAATCGACCTTCTTAGCAGCGGATTTAGCTATGGATTCTATATAGTCATTCCACTTGAGATCTGTTGTGAGAGTTAAGCCGAGGAGACGCAGTGTGTTGCTTTCAGGGAGACTAGCCTAATCTATGCTAATGGGGGTAGAAGCGATTGTCTGTGATGGTTAATAGATGGCAGCTTCGTTTTGGAAGCATTAAAATTCACGAGCCATTTCTTACGCCAGTCCGCCACGGATCGGATATCTTTTCCAAGCTCGGCAGCTTCTCTCTATTCTTTCTATAAATATTTTTATGGCAATTAATCTGTTGAGCCCTTTCTCTTTTGCACCTTGATCGCATGATTTTAAGCATAGTATTAGATTGATGGGATGTGCGGATGTGGTGCAGTGGATATTGGCTTGAAACGAGAAATCGGGGAGCCGAGTTCGAATACCATTTAAATTTCTTGCATTCGCGCAAATACCCCTGGGAAAATATCAGTCCGTTTCTGCCCTCCAATTATGGGTTAAATAACAGGACAGATTGGGTTCTATAGCCTTGGTCGGCAAGCAGTCTACCACAGAAAGTAATGGCAACCTACTGCGGGATAATCATCTTTCGAGACATGATCACCCGAAGCGTGTATTGCGTATGGCACTTAACTGACTGACTAGATTGATGTGCATTGTGGTGCAGTGGATATCGGCTCAGAAGGAAAAATCGGGGAGCTGAGTTCGAATTCCAGTTGAATTTCTTGCCGTTACTTACAAATAACCTTGGAAAGGTATTAATCTATCCGTTCCCACCAGTTAGGGGTTAAATAATAGGACAGAATGGGTTCTATAGCATTGGCTGGCAACCAGTCTCCCGTAGAAAGTAATGGCAACGTACAGCGGGATAATCTTATGTCCAGTTAGTCATGTCTCTTTCGAGACATGATCGCCTAAGCGTGTATCACGTATGGCACTGAAGAAAACGAAAGAGAGTTCCATAAGATAGAAGTGCAAAAAAGCAAACTATTAGAATATAATTTACATCGAGCTATTTCAACAGTAAAACGGTAAAAACTAATTATCAGTCTAGTCTGTTATTACCTTTAACTTACGATTTTTAAAAATGTATGTGAAACATCACTCGTCATCTTCTGTCTTCCTGAAGTTTTCCTTTACCTTCTCCACTGTTTGGAAATCAGAGTTCTTAGGCTGCCTAGTACTTCTTATGTTTTGCGTAATATAAACAACTAAAGGCTCTTCAAAAGAAATCTCAGGCAGAAATTTACCACATAATTAAATCAGAGTTCTCCTTCTCTTAGACTGGTTGGTACCCAAAAGGTCAAAGGTCACAATTAGACTAAGTCAATCTGAAAATCTTCCTCACTTCTTTTTGTTAGCTTTATATGAGAATACTTATATATTTTTGCGTAATATAAAAAACTATGAGCTCATCAAAAGAAACCTTTTTTTCTATACGGTACACGTAAATAAATTTACCACATTAGTATGACACTGTCACCGTCGGTAGGGACATTCATTTGTCGCTTTAGTTTTAAGGATAGTCAAATGGGTTCAAAAGTTCACTAGTCTGGGCATTTTTCATTATACATTATTCTTGGCCGGAGGAATAAAATTCTTTAAATTTAAGAAATTTATTTGTATCTTAAAATGTTTACAAAATATAACGATACAAACATTCCTTATAAGACCTAAATATCGTCAGTAATTTGACGATCCACACGTTAAATCGTAAATAAAAAATAAAAAATAATTTATATTTCTGTGTGTTCAAACAATTTGGGAATTTTTGATATCCGTGACTATGTTTATTGGTTAGTTAGTTAGTTAGTTAGTTAGTTAAGTGCCATACGTGATACACGCTTGGGCGATCATGTCTCGAAAGAGACATGACTGACTGGGCAGAAGATTATCCCGCAGTAGGTTGCCATTGCTTTCTGCGGTAGACTGGTTGCCAACCAAGGCTATAGAACCCAATCTGTCCTGTTATTTAACCCATAACTGGAGGGATGAGACGGATTAATACCTTTCCCAAGGGTATTTGCGCGTAAGTGAATGCAAGGAATTCAGCTGGAATTCGAACTCGGCTCCCCGATTTCTCGTTCCGAGCCGATATCCACTGACATAATACAATAAAAGTTAAAAATTGATTCGCGATAATGGAAGTTCCATAGTTATTTTTAACTAATGCTGAGAATAAAAAAAATATGAAAGGGAATGAAATATTTATAAGATTTTTTTTAATAATCATATCGCCCCAAGAAAGGCATTTTATTGCCACTGTTTTGCAGGGGGTTACATAGGAGGAAAGTTATGAGAAAGAGTGATAGGCTATAGGGGGTGTCAGGAAGTGGGTAAGGGAAGGATGAGAATACTGATAGGAGTGGAGTGGACGGAGAAAGGAGCATGAGAGAGAGAGAGAGAGAGAGGATGCAGGTTAGGGGAATAGGAGATGACTATTTACATTTAAATTCTTGGAGATTATAGTTGTTGGGAAAGCAAGTATGCGGAAGGGAATTACACAGGCGGGAAGTGCGAGAAAAGAGAAATAAACTGTTTTTAGAAGTTTTATTTTTTAAAGTTTTTATTATTAATTGGAGTCTTGTCCTTGCATGGTTTTTACCAATAGCACAATATACTTTGTTATTTTGAGTTTTACACAATTTTCTAAATGTTCAGTTGGTGGACAACTTTGTCGTGGACTGCATTCATGAAAGAAAATTTGCTCACAGGAATAAGTTGAACTAAAAGCCAAAAGAAGAGGAAAAGTAATTTTCTTTTAAACAGATGAAAGATCTTGGGAGAGGTGTCCAACAGTTGAGAATAGCCACAGATTTCTTCAAATTTTCGTCTTCCAGAGACTTCCTTAGTTCAACAAATCGTGGCATCGGAAATTGCTTGCCTCGCCATAGGTTGCCAACTCCTGGCTTAGAGCCTCAGTGAGTGTCCAACCCTGGAGTGGACACTTATGCATAACTCATAAACATACATGAACATCTTGTCATAGTGCGATGGTTATCAAACTTGTCTCACAGATCAGTACTAGTGACTTCAAGCCTCACTGGGGGCCATAGGTTTAAGGAGTTGTGCTAAAACAATAAAGTTATATATAGTAAATAATATATACATATTCTTTATGTACGTATATATGATGGTTGCTATCTTAATGTTAAGTATGTCAGTGGAACAAAGTCAGTGGAACAAAGTCGGCCTACATAAATACATTTTGTTGCAAATAGGTTTATTATTGTCTAAAAAGGGCAGCCCAATATGCCAAATCCAGATCGGCGATATCAGAATCAAGCAGGTACAAAAATTTAAATACCAGGGAAGCGTTATAACAGAAGACGGAAAGTGCGACACAGAGATCCGAAGGTGATTTGGCATGGCGAAGGAAGCATTCCAGAAGTTGAGTAAAGTATTAAGAAACAGGACAGTTTCGCTAGCAACAAGAAAGAGAGTTGGATTGCTACGTGCTGTCCGTCCTTCAATATGGCAGTGAATGCTGGAAAATATCATCAGAGATGGAGGAAAAACTTGAAGTAACTGAAATGTGGTTCTACAGACGAATGCTGCGAATATCATGGATCGAGCATCTGAGCAATGATGAGGTCTTGGAAATGATGGAAACAAAAAGGAAATTAATACTGAGCATCAGGAAGAGACAGCTGAAGTTCCTGGGACATGCAATGAAGAAGGAGGGCTTGGAGAACCTGATACTAACAGGCCAGATAGCTGGAAAAAGAGACAGGGGAAAGCAATGGATAACATATTTGAAGGACCTAATCAGGTGGATGACGGAACGAGGATTGCATGGTGTAACAGGAGAAGGCATGCTCAGAGACACTAGGGATAGGGAAACGTGGAAGGACATGATCGCCTACGTCCTGAAGGAACAGGGCACATAGAAGATTGTCTTTTCAGCCTACGAGGCGATTTGCAAACTTTTACACAAACGTGACATTAATTGTTAGTATTTAATAGTGTTTTGTAGTTGGTTAGTACTCCGGTAAAATAAATTTGCATATGATCCAATTTTTGTACTTTGCTCAAGTAAAAGCTACTCCAAACAGCACGGGTGAGGTCATACTTGTCACCTATATGGACTGAAAGTTCTACATCATGAACTTTCCAGACATTTCTTTTTAGTTTTCTTTTTGCGTTTCAAAAACTCTTGAAGGCCACTTTTCCGTCAAGGACCTTTTCCTTACCAGATTATACAATCAGTTATAAACACGTTCTGTTTGCAAGATCTAATGATTCTTTTAAATCACCTTTATAATCTTTCTTTGGTTTATGGAGGAGTGGCTTTTCTGTTAACAAGTACTGATAAAAGTGACCAATAGGTGCTAAATGTCATCCAAAGTCAGTCAGTTAAGTCGTAGTCGGCATTTGCCGCTGTTACTATGACACTGTCAGCCCTCTGCCTTCGGGTAGAGGGCGCTCTCTGCTTCCGAGCAGAGAGCACTAACCCAGTCGTGGTTCCGCCGAAGGGTAGAATCACGACTCGGTAAAAATAGACAGACATTTTTTGGCCCGGCTATATGGCCGGGAATACCCACTATAAAATTACCTTGTGTCACATCTAACATTGCGTGAGAAGGTTGGTAAATACCGTCAGTCAGCGATCATGTCTCTTTCGTAAGATGACTGACTGGGCAGAAGATTATCACACAGTAGGTTGCCATTGCTTTCTGTAGTAGACTGGTTGCCAACCAAGGCTATAGAACCCAATCTGTCTTATTACTTGACTCATAGCTAGTGGGGGGGGAAGATGTATTATATTATTAAGTAGTAATTAGTGGGGGATCAGTTTATTACTTCACAACATTAGAAAACCGTTCCCCCACTTTATGACCAGTAGAAGGCTTTATCATGATTCCAACCACTATATTCAGTCAGTCAAGTGCCATACGTGATACACACTTTAGGCGATCATGTCTCAAAAGAACATGACTGTTTTTTTTGTATCGATAGCATTCAGAATCGATGGAAATGTTTAATCAGTAAGTTAAGAAAACCCGCAAGCTTAGTTATTAAAATTTATAAATAAACCAGCGGCTCATAACTAGGCCAAATAATTGAAAATTACTTTTCTAAGTTATAATTGGTAAAAATTATACCTCCACCTCTGACTCTTGCAATGTCAAACAACTCTGCCCTCTCGGAAACTCTGATCATGCGTTAGTTTACGCCAATGTCTCCTTCCGCCTCCACCCCACCCAAGAACCTCAGACCAGCAGAATATCTTACTGCTACCAAAGAGCCGATTGGGACTCATTCCGCGATTTCCTGAGTGACGTCCCTTGGAGTAAAGTATTTAGCCTTCCTGTTGAAGACTGTGCGGCTGAGGTTTCCTCTTGGCTTAAGGCTGGCATCGATGTTTTCATCCCTGCCAGAAAATTGAGACTTAAATCCCACTCATCCCTCTGGTTCTCCCCTGCCTGCTTAGCTGCTATCGCCTACCGAAATCACTTTTTGGGGCTTTACCGGAGTCATGCGTCAGACCATAACAGGCACCTTTTTAAATCGGCTCGCAATGAATGCAAGAAGGTTCTTAAAAGAGCTAAGCTGAAGTTTGCAGCCAGAATGAAGCAGCACATAGCATCCCGTAAATTCGACTCCAAAGACTAATGGAGGCTCTGTAAAAGCGTGCTGAACAGAAGTAAGCCCTCAATCCCCACTCTAATTAACGAATTTGAGGTCCTCACCTCTTCAACAGACAAGGCTGAGTGCTCACAGATTCTCCACTAACTCGACACTGGACTCGTCTGGAGTATCTGTACCAGACTTCCCTCTCCGAACCCAGGCCCAACTGACTGACATACTAATTACTCCCTCGGTGATCTCCAAACTAATTTCTAAGCTTGACCCCCATAAGTGCTCCTGAACTCTCCTCTGTTCTCTCTAAACTTTATAACTACTGCCTTTCTGCTTCTTGCTTTCCTGCCTGCTGAAAATCCTCCTCCGTGGTTCCTATATATAAAAACATTGGAGAACCCTCTGACTCCGCTAATTATCGCCCTATCAGCCTCCTACCGATCTTTGGCAAAGTGTTAGAAGCAATCATCAACGCCGAGGTGGTACAACACCTCACAGCCCACAGACTCTTCTCGGACAAACAGTATGGCTTCTGCTTCATCATGTCTATTGCCGATACGCTCACGACTATCATTGAGTATATACACCAGGTCCTCGAGAGAAACGGCGAAGCCCGAACTGTTGCCCTTGACATCTTCAAAGCGTTTAACAGAGTCTGGCATGCTGGCCTTCTATGCAAGCTGCAGGGCTATGGTATAAATGACTTAATCCAGTTCTGTCTTTCAAACTGTACAATGAGGGTAGTATTGAACGGACAAGCCTCCCAATACTATCACATGAATGCGGGTGTCCCTCAAGGCTCTATTCTAGGTCCCACGCTTTTCGTTATCTATATTAATGTTCTCCCTGATGTAATAAGATCCCAAGAGGGCATATATACTGACGACACTACAGTTTACTCTCGTCTCGATCAAACATTTATCGAGGCTGACAAAGCAAACCTCGCTGCCGAGCTTGAAAAGGACCTCCAATCCGTGGTGGACTGGGGTAAGAAATGGCTCGTTAAATTTAATGCTTCCAAAGCGAAGCTGCTATCTAATAACCACCACAGACAATCGTTCCTACCGCCCATTAACATGGATCAGGCTTCTCACCCGTTCGAAACAATCCTGCACGTATACAAATCTACCATCCACCCGTGCATTGAATACTGTTGCCATATCTGGTCGGGTGCTCCTGCTATCCACTTAGGTGTCCTCGACCAAATCTAACGGAGAATCTGTAATGTAATAGATCCCGACTTGGCAGCTAGGATACAGTCGCTTTCTAACCGACGCAGTGTGGCTTCCCTATGTCTCTTCTACAAATACTTTCACGGCTTCTGCTCCGATGAACTTAGCTCACTGGTGCCCCCTATATATGAATTTCCTCGAGCCACAAGATTAGCAACTAGGTCCCACCATTTTCGTGTGAAACCGATAAATTGTAATCGCAAATTCTACTCCACCAGCTTCTTTTCTCGCACTTCCCGTCAGTGGAATTCCCTTTCGCATACTTGCTTTCCCGACAGCTATAATCTCCAAGAATTCAAATGTAAAGTCAATGGTCATCTCCTGTCTCACTAACTTACATCCTCTCTCTCATGCTTTTTCTTCGTCCACCCCACTCTCATCAGTATTCTCTTCCTTCTCCTACTCTCTTCCTGACACCCCCTGCAACCTCTCATTCCTTCTGATAACATTCCTTCTATTTAACCCCCTACGCAACAGTGGCAGTAAAATTATAAATCTAAGTCAATCTGAAAATCTTCCTCATGTTCCTTTTTTTTTTTTTTTTAGCTTTATATGAGAATATTCTTACTTCCCAGTGTTTGGTCGGGTCGATCAGTGAGGCAGATTTGTAGAAGTCTACCACGAATACGATGAGAAAAAATAGAAGGAAACAGATTTACGCGTTTGCTCTAGTCTAGTCATGTGATTGGGAAACCAACTGTTATATTTTTACTTCTGCCAGCTCGGCATACCAACTGCAGCCTTTTTTTTCTCTCCGAATCCAATCACCAACTACTTACAACACAAAATGTTTGCTTCTTTTATGAACATCGCTATTCCGACGTGACAAGATGATGGATTAACGAAATCAAACAATTAATCTCATTTTACAAGCTTTTTTTTGTATTTCCTGATCTAATTTTTCGTCATGGTTCAATTTTTGGATTTGAAAATTCCACTGATTTTCTTTTTTTTTCTCTTGGAGAAGATTTCCTGAAAAAGGTGTTTCCTTTGAATCAATAATGCAGCTTATGTCTTCTATAAATATTTTCATAGAAATTGTTCTCATGAATTTTTCTTCTTGTAAAACTCGACCGCATGAATTTAACCGTAGTAGCGTAGTACTAGATTAGATTACAATTAGGTCTCATCATTTTACTGATGAAATAGATAGATGCAAGTTCTATTCAAATAGTTTATTTATTTAATTCTTTTTGAAGATTTTGCTTTACATGTGCGACTCTCTTCTTATTTCCATGTAATCTAGGATTTTCAAAAGTTTATGTGCAACATCAATCGTCATCTTCTGTCTTCCTTAAGGCTGTTCTTTTGTTGCACATTCTACTTGCTAATTTTTTCCAATTTTTTTCATTCTCAGTAACCACTTGCATTTTCGCGGCATAATTTTCTTTGCTTAGGTGAAGCGATTAATAAAAAAAATTCTATAAATTGCAATGCATGTTTGAGAAATATTGAGGATTATTTTTCCTTTACCTTTTCCTCTGTTTGGGAATCAGGGTTCTCTTTCTCTTAGACTGGTTGGCAGCCAAAAGTCACATGCCCCAGTCTATTTTTCTACTTAATCTATAGTAGATGGTGGAGAGAAAGAAATTTTTGCCTTTTCCAACGGCTTTAATGCAAAGGTGAACGGAGCGCTGATATCAGTTATAAAATTACAAGAACACTAAGTCAATCTGAAAATCTTCCTCATGCTCCTTTTTTTTGAAGCTTTATATGAGAACATTCTCTATGTCTTTTCATAATGTAAACAACTATGAATTCCTTGAATTCACTTACGTGCAAATACCCTTGGGAAAGGTATTAATCCGTCTCTTCCCTCCACTTATGTGTTAAATAACAGGATAGATCGGATTCTGTAGTCTTGGTTGGCAACTAGTCTACCGCAGAAAGTAATGGCAAACTAATGCGGAACAATTAGACCAGGAGGTTTTGTGCTTTTGCGACATACGAATGAACAACAAAAAGCCTTGTAAAATGAGATTAATGGTTTGATTTCGCTAATCCATCATCTTGTCACGTCGGAGTAGCGATGTCCATAAAAGATCATGTCTCTTTCGAAACATGATCGCCCAAGCGTGTATCACCTATGGCACTTAACTGCCTGACTGAAACAACTATGGGCTCTTCAAACGAAACGTTTTGTACTTTACAGTACATGTAAATAAATTTACCACATCAGTATGACACTGTCACCGTCAGTAGGGACATTCATTTGTCGCCTTAGCTTTAAGGATAGTCAAATAGTTTCAAAAGGTCTCTAATCTGGGCATTAATCAGTGTCAGAGCGGTTTGCGTAACGGATAGCGGCCCGGAATGAGACATCAGAGAATTGAGTGCGAATTCCAGTCGGATTATTTGTGTAACCTATGAGGAAATTCACCTAGAAAAGATATGAATCCGTCTATTCCTTCCCAGTTATTGGTTAAATAGTAAAACTTGAAACTGGAAACGTCATTGTTATTCCAAAAAGAATTGTTAATGCAGTATTCACTCACAAAAAAGTATTCTTACGCTCCAAAATATGTTTAGGCTTTAAATAACCAACAATGGGTTGATAAACCGTGAAAAAGTAAATTAATAAACCAATCAATATCCTTTTAAATCCACACCTGTCCTGAACAGTGAGTAGCGGGTAGTTGCACGTGTTTACCAGTTAAAATGAATCTAAGTGGATATCCTCAAGTTAAATTCTGGTACAATCGTCCAAGAATTTCTTCACTCAATTAATCTTTTTTTTTTTTAAGTGTCACTAAGCAGCAGAAAGTTACTGTATGTGGAAGAGAATGAGAACACTTTAAGGAGCAGAAAGTACAATAGAAGAACAGGATTCAGGAAGATAAAAGATGGCGATTGGCAGTGAATTTATATTTTTGAAGACTGTAGTTATTACGGAGGCAAGAAATCAGAACGGAATTCCACAGGCGGCTTGTGCGAAAAAAGAAACCATTAGAAAAGAATTTACTGTTACATCTAGCTAATTCAACAGTGAAAGATAAGACCTAACTGCCAATCTAGTAATATGCTTAAATTCATGCAGTCGAGGTACCAAGGAGGGGATCTCATTAGAACAACTATGATGGAAAAAAACAGAAGAAAGCCACATTAGGTTGGTGGGATTAAAGTCGAAATGCCAGGTCATGGCCGAAACCATTACAGGTTCTTCTTTGGGTTATGTTGAGAACCTCGAACTATATAGCCGAAGAACCAAAACAGATATGGAAGGAGTATTCAATGCACGGACGAATGGTGAATTTATAAATGTGCAAGATGGATTCTGGCGAGAATTATTGTCTGGCATGTAAATACCATAAAAACAAAACAACCAACCAACATAAAACAACAAAGAGATAATATTGATAATCTTCTCTTTTCTTATGGTTAGCCACTAGTATCTGAGGCTACCTGTCTACTAGGGCGGCTAGCCCATCCCTGCCGCTGACACCTTCTCAGGCATATTTGGGTTTGTTCAACATCCACAGGTTATTGCATTGTCAGGGACGTTGTTTTAAATACTAAATGTTAGGGCTTACGGCCTATCACGTTGAATACACCGGTTCTCGCTCGATCACCGAATTTAAGCAACGTTGAGCCTGGTTAGTACTTAGATGGATGACCGCTTGGGAATACCAGGTGCTGTAAGCGTATAGTGACGGTTGTGGTGCAGTGGATATCGGCTCGGAAAGAGAAATTGGTGAGCCGAGTTCGAATTCCAGTTGAATACCCTGCATTCACTTCAGCACTGGTACCCTTGGTAAAGCTATTAATCCGTTCTTTCTCTCCAGTTATGGGTTAAATCATAAGCGTAGGACTTGGGGATATTGCTCTTAAAAACAAATTCCAATGATACTCGAAAAGAAAAGTATTACTAGACACAAAACTTATATAAAAAACAACAATAAATTGTCGAAAGAAAAAGGTATTACCAGCAATAAATAAATAAAAAAAGTTTAGTTGGTAATAAATGACCCGCCGAGGTTGATATACCATAAAAACAAAACAACCAACCAACATAAAACAACAAAGAGATAATATTAATAATCTCTTCTCTTATGGTTAGCCACTAGTATCTGAGGCCACCTGTCTACTAGGGTGGCTAGCCCATCCCTGCTGCTGACACCTTCTCAGGCATTGTCAGGGAGGTTTTTTTTAAAATACTAAATGTTAGCTTTACCACCTTTTTCATTTCTCAGTTCTTTTGGTGATTGTCTTAATACCTTGATTAAAAGTGGGCTTAAGTATATAATATTCAATTACAAGATTTATTGGCTAATATGTAACCACTTTAATGGCTTAATTCCATCAATTCCCACTTTTTTTTTCAATTGGAGTAGATAGACTTAACTATCGCCCGGTTCACACTCCACCCACGTCTTTTGAACAGGTGAAAAGGCCCATCCCTTGTTTCCTGTTTAGGATGTGGTTCCTGGCTTTCTCTTTTCTAATCACTCTACTCTTAAGTAGTCCCATGCGCATCACTGGCGTCACCACCTTGCTTGGGGTGATATGATTAAAAAAAAACAAAAAAAAAAACGTCAAAAACGGGTGCTTCTATCATTGACATCGGTCGCTGATAGTATTTTGTAGTATAGTATTCCACTTTTTGATCATAACAACATTTGATTCTGAAATGTCACCTGGTGGGGGAATCCCGAACATAAACTTACCGCTAAGGTCCCGCAGGTATGCTGAAGGGCTAAGACCTCACAACATGACTATCCTATTGAACATGAATACCAACCAAATAAGATATATGCGGTATTGATGCAAGCACGTTGAGAATTTTCATTATTATCCATGTAGATGTTGTTTGGCCACCACTGTTTTCACTGAGGGGAGGACAGTGGGTTTAATAATATCCTCAAACTAAGACTGGATATTATGATTTTGAAATAATATGTCTATGTATCAAGGAGGTATATACCAAATGATATAGAATAAAAGTGAAATACATAAATATTATGAAATATTTATTCCATAAAGTAGGAATAAATCAATGAATATTTGGTTAAAGAAAATGTACGTCCTTCGTTAATAGCAGACTACGAATGTCTATGATATTTTTTTTCTTATAATCATATTGCTCCAAGCAAGGCAGTTGACTGCTACTGGTGAGCAGGGGGCTACATAGGAGGAAAGTTATGAGTGTGACAGGTTATATGAGGTGTCAAGAAGTGGTTAAATGATACAACCCCAAACGTTGCAGTTTCTTGGTAATTGCGCAATGCATAGATTTGGCTGTGCTGATCGACGTTAAGAACATAGCCGATCATGGACTGTTCCGATCGCCTGATATCTGAAAACAAGTCGACTGGTCATACTTTTTGATACAGACGTTATAACTTGTTTCTTATCTGAACGTGGGTAACCCCCAGTTAGCATTGCTCTTCAGTCAGTTAAGTGCTATACGTGATACACATTTGGGCGATCATGTCTCGAAAGAGACATCACTGAATGGGTAGAATATTATCCCGCAGTCGGTTGCCATTGCTTTCTGCGGTAGACTGGTTGCCAGCCAAGGCTATAGAACCCAGTCTGTCCAATTATTTGACCCATGACTGGAGAGAAGAGATGGATTAATAGCTTTCCTAGGGGTATTTTTGCGTAAGTGAATACCATGAATTCAACTGAAATTCGAACTCGGCTCCGCGATTTGTCGTTTCGAGTCGATATCCACTGCACCACAATGCACAAAGCCTAAAACGGTAGATTTTGATGAAACAAATCAGGACTAACAGTCCAATAAAAGGTACCGCGTACATTTTACACTCCTAAAAATATGATTGTCATGAGCATCACTACCAATAAATGTTTGTATTTTTTGGTGGGGGCGGGGGCTATGACATTTGGAAGCGATTCTACTTCCGTTTCACTTTAAGTAAAACCAACGCACATTAAACTAATGGTTACGGCCACATCATATTGAAACAGTGATTCCTGTACGTTCGCCGAAGTTAAGCAACGTCGTGCCTGATCAGTACCTACATGGGTAACCGCTTTGGAAAAACAGGTTCCGTAAGCTTGGGTGTGTGTATAGGATGTGGTGATACCGACCGAGCAAAAGCGAGGAACTGGATGTTTGCACTCTCATGACCAAAATGCAAATGACCAAAACTCGGCGGTGCGCATCCAGATTCGCGCAGATGTTCCGGTTGAAAACTAAAAATTAATTAAATATTAAATTCCAGTTCGCGAGCTTACGCGAATTTTATTTATCGGCCAATGGGAATCCCAGAATCAAATACGGATATGAATTCCCAAATGATCTGCTGCGATCCAAAAAGAAAATATAAAAAGCCGATACAGAAAGCATTGCGAGACAAAAAGACCGACCAAACCAGATAGACTGACTCAAGAGAGACGAGTGTAATTAGTAGCTCCCTTGACCGAAAGTCAAGCGGCTTACTATGCTCGCCTCCCTTACCTCTTTTTCTTTCTTCGCTGTCTCAAAACTACTTACTGACCAAAGGAGCGGATACATCAAAGACATTCCTTACTTACAATGCTCCCACATACCTAAGTATTAAGTCTCTTTTCAGCATTTTATTGCCATGAACATTTTAACGTCCGTTGGACCCATATTCAAAGGATTACTTTAATTGTAAAACCTTAATTGATATGTGTATATATAAAATGTTATTTTTCAACTCAATTTGCTTTTCTTCATTTATAATCATTTTATGACTTCTAGTGGGCTATCTACAACGAGGACAAATTCCGTTAACAATATACAACTGCTCTCCTAAAGAACCACTCCCCACTATAAACTGGAAAAGAATGGATAACCCACTAATAAGGATAATGGTTCGGAATTCTTCATCGGAGTGCCGAGCTCTATTTCGAGTTGGGCTCGTTATATTCGCTTATGCGTAAATCTATAAAAAAAAAAACATTCTTACAATCTAAAAATTATTTCTCTCTTTAAATAACCTGCGTTTGATAAGCCGTAGAAAAGGAACCAATCAATCAATATTCTTAACTTATTGTGAGTAGTATATATTCTCAAATTAAGACACATATGACGAGCAACACTGGTGATAATAAACAATTGAAAGAACAAAGAACCGAAAATAGAAGGAAGAATAGAACAAAATGATATCGGTTAAAAGAAGGGTAAAGATAATATGTTTGAATTTGTGGTAATGAAACACAGTTGGAAGCCATTGACTTCGCAATAGGGAGTATTATGGGTGTTGTCTGTAAGTTTTTATGGTGAGATAAACAACAAAAAAACAAAAAAAAAACAAAAGAAATTCGGATAATGACAAAAAGCAGCCAATAAAATTACTAGACAGATTTTGTTTTAATAATCTTATCACAGATGTAACTTATTTCTAAAATAAATTGATAAATAAACATGCGAAGTCAGACTACAGTTTAATTAAAAGAAATCGTGACTGGACTTCAGTGGCTTTCTAGAAATTAGAAAGTGCAGGGCCAAGATTAATGTGTGTGTGTGTGTGTGTGTGTGTGTGTGTGTGTGTGTGTGTGAGTGTGTGTGAGGAGAGACAAAAATCAAATATAATCTAAGGAGAATTTCATTTTTTTACATTTCTGATGCTTCTCCTTATCGATATATATAATTAGAAGAAAATCTTTAAAAAAAAATGCCGTAATAAGATTTTATTAAATAAAAGAAAATACTATTAGATCACAAAGTTTTATGAAAGAGTAACAGCAATGGCAATGTTTTTTTTTTTTATAAATAATCTCTACAGTTATTGAACAAAGCAGCTAATATTTTACTAGAACTTATGTAAGGCACGGTTACTTTCATGCAGGACTTTTTCTTGAAAATCTAAGATTGTTGAAATCTAAACAAATTGCACTTCTATATTATTATGTATAAAAGGGGTTTATTAGGGAGGAGCAACTTCGAGGCCAGACAAAAATATGATGGATTATGACAAAGGTACTTGTGGGATATTTATGAAATTTAAGATTATTAGAATATGTATCTGTGGTTCTACAGAAGGATGCTGCGGATATCGTGGACCGAGCATATGAGCAATGATGAGGATTTGGAAAGGATGGAGACTAAAAGGAAATTAATGCTGAGCATCGGGAAGAGACAGTTAAAGTTCCTGGGACATGCAATAAGGAAGAAGGGTTTGGAGAACCGGATACTAATAGGCCAGATAGAGGGAAAAAGAGACAGAGGAAAGCAGTGGATAACATATTTGAAGGGCCTGAGCAGGTGGATAACAGAACGGGGGTTGCGTGGTGTCACAGGAGAAAGCGTGCTAAGAACCACCAGGAATAGGGAGACGTGGAAGGTCCATGATTGCCTACGTCCTGAAAGGACAAGACACATCGAAGAAGAAGAAGAATATGTGTCATGTATACTTTTATATATGTGCGCTGTGCGTGCCGTGGATGTCGGCTCGGAGCGAAAAATCAGAGAGCAGAGTTCGAATTGCAGTTGAATTCGTTGCATTCACATGCGCAAAAGTACCCTTGTATTCACATATGCGCAAGTGCCTAGTATTTTGCAGTGCGACATTCCACCTTTTGATAATAACAACATAAAATTCTCAAATGTCACCTATCCGCAACAGGTATTTACTCGTGCAACCAAACTGGCATCTGGGTCTCAGCCATTCACAGTTAGGTCAACCAAATGCAGACGACAATTCTACTCCTTCAGCTTCTTTTCTCGCACTTCCCGTCTGTGGGACTCGCTTCCTTACTCTTGCTTTCCTGACTGCTACAACCTCCAGGAATTTAAATGCAAGGTCAATACTCATCTCTTAACTACTTGACCTTAGTTCTTTCCACACCGCCCTGTAGATCCTTTCCTTTCTCTCCACCTTTGCAACTGTGATCACATCTGTATTCCCATCCTTCTCTTGCTCCTTTCTAACTGGTTCGCCCCTCTCTTCTATCTCCTAATCTTTTTCTCTTATGTAGCCCCCTGCACATCAGTGGCGTTACTGCCTTAATCGGGGTGATATGATTAAAAAAAAAAATCCCGATCATAAAATTACCGTTTCTAATGATCCCGTAAATGTGCTGAAGGACGACGTGGTTATCCGTGCTGAACGTGAGATACCGACCAAAACATATGCGGTACTGATGCTAGCACAATGAGAATTTTCATTCTTATCCATGAGATGATGTTTGGCCGCCACTGTTCTCATTTAGGGGTAGGATAGTGTGTTTAATTATATCCCCAATGTAATACTGGTCTATTATACTTTTGAAGTGCTATGTTTATCTACAAAGGTATAAACAAAATTTTCATTGTAATTGTTCTGATGACTTATCTTCTTTGATACTTCAACTTTACAAATTTAATCTCAATACTAGATTAGCAGTGAGGTCTCACCATTTTATATATGAAAAAGATGTAACCATAAATTCTATGCTAACAGTTTCTTCTCTCGCACTTCTCGCTTTGGGAACTCTCTTCCGAATTTTAAATGCAATATAAATCATCATGTATTATCTTTTTAATTCCTGTTCTTGTACTTTTCTCTCTACTTAATAATGTTTCTTTTATCAGAATTTAGTAACCTCACTAAGGTCTTGTGTCTTAGTGGCGTTATCGTCTGTCTCGGAATGATACAAAAAGAAATGCTTATTGTAAGATTTGTAACAATAAAAATAGATAATATCCCATCCCGAAAATAGAGAAAGGAATACGAAGTTGTTAGTTTTAAACAATAGACGCTTTCCAGCTTTATCAGAGAAGAGTATATATATATATATATATATATATATATATATATATATATATAATCGGGAAACAAAAGTTAGACCTTTTTACAAATCCATTGGTAATAATATATTTCGTGGCTGGATTCGCCGCTCGTCAGACCAAATTTCATACAATAATGAATGTTTCAAATTTATCCAGAGGAAGTCAAGTGAAATAGAAAAAATAAAAAAATAAAAATAAAATAAATTAAAACCCTAAATTTTTAAATTTTAAATTTCAATGTCATACATCTAAAACAGACAAATGGCCACTCAGGTCAAAGTTCATTTTTTCACTCACGAAAATCTTTTGTGAATCTAGGTCAAAGACGCTGCGCGAAGCTAAGATCCAATATGTTAATTTAAATCCCCATCCCCTTATTCTTCTCTTCCCATTTTCTTTATTTTTCACTTCTTTTTAATAATTATTTATTCATTTTTGTTTTTCTATTTCACTTGTCTGGATAAATTTTAAACATTTATTGTTGTTTGAATTTGATCTGATAAACGGCGGAGCCAGCCGCGAAATATAACATTACTAATAGATTTGTAAAAATATATCTAACTTTTGTTTACTGATTATAATACTCAGTTAAATTTAACAATAAATCTTAACACTGAGTTCTCTTTAGAGTTTGTCTCTATTGAAATTTACCTTAACAAATTTCAAAGATTCTACTTTATATATATATATATATATATATATATATATAGTACTGTGCAAAAGTATTAGGACAATAACTATTTTATCTTTTATGAGGCATCAAAGTAAAGTTTAAAATCACCCCTGTCCTAACACTTTTGAACACTACAGGAGTGATTTTCCTAAAAACCTCACTGAAATCCAAATACAGGGTGAAAAGCCAAGTAAATTGCTAATAAATATTGATTATTTAAAACTAGGTTTAAAAGAAATGTATTAAAAAAAAGTTATATTTAATTTTTCCTATTTTCTATTAAACAAGTTATTTTGAAACTACTCATTATTCTATTATCCTTGGATATGACAGACATTTTTCTTATTCCCCCCTCTCGAATTAATAAATCTAATGTTACTTCGCAAGACACTTTGGGAACAAATACAAGCTGCTTGACAGGAGATACTCTTAGATACATTAAAGAAGCTAGTGATGTCAATGCCTGACAGAATGAAGGCTGTGATCAAAGCAAAAGGCTATTATACTAAATATTAAATTTATTTTGTTACAAGTATTTTTTTCTTGTTAAAGCATTTGTTGAGTACATCAAATGAAATTACTTTAATTAGATTGTTTATTTTCTGTCACTATGCCTCATAAAAGATAAAATAGTTATTGTCCTAATACTTTTGCACAGTACTATATATATATATATATATATATATATATATATATATATATATATATATATACTAGCAGTATAGCTCGGCGTTGCTCGGGTGTAATGAAAGCTTTAAAACTAATCCATGGTCTTGGAGCTCAGACTCTTTGGACGTTATAAATATTCCTCGTGATAGACACGAAATCCGTAGTGAATGATAATTGCCTACGCCCTAACGAGGTGTGGTATTTAAAAAAATGCGTTTATCATCATTAATTTAAGTAGGTATTTTGTTACAATGGATAATGGCTCGGAATGAGAAATGGGAGAGCGGAGTTCGAATTCCAGTTAAATTCGTTGCAGTCATTTACATATTAAAAGTATGAATCAATCTTTTCTCTCTCCTGCTATGGATTAAATAGCAGGGTAAATTGGGTTCTATAGCCTTTGCAGAAAGAAATGGCAATCTACTGCGGGAAAATTAGTCATGGATCGAAAGAGACATGATCGCTTAAGCGTGTATTCCGTTTGGCACTTAGCTGAGTATAAAGGGAAGAAGCATTAATACTGGGTTTTCATTTTTATAATTAATAATGGGTTTTACGGTGGGTATTAATGGATTTAATTAATAATTTATATTATTTTATTCGCTGTCCGCATGCGTTGAGTGTGCGTTGTGATATCGGCTCGAAACGAGAAATCGGAGATCCGAGTTCAAATTCCAGTTGAATTCGTTGCATTCATTTACGCGTAAATACCCTTGGGAAAGGTATTAATCAGTTTATTCCCTCTAGCTATGGATTAAATAGGACAGATTGGTTCTATAGTAACCAGTCTACCGCAGAAAATAATGGCAACCTACTACGGGATAATCTTCTGCCCAGTCAGTCATGTCTCTTTCAAGACATGATCACCCAAACGTGTATCACATGTGGCACTTAACTTACTATCCGCATGTAAACTGATTAGACTCAGTAGAGGATACAGAATACTCGAATGTCCTGTACATCAAGCTTTTCTTTGGATAAACATTAATGCGTTTTAGTAGGATACAGAAATTGATAACGTGTTTCGTCTTTATTAGGGAGGTGCTCTCAGGTCAGAATGAATGTCGTGTGTGTGTGTGTGTGTGTGCGTGTGTGTGTGCGTGTTTATATTAAAATCCTTTTGCGTCTAATAAATGCTAAAAGACGATATTATAATGGCGATGAATAAATAAAATCCGCTCAATGACAAAACGGAGGGATTATATATATAGTCATCCGCAGACAAATCTGTTTCACTGTATCACAGTTCATCAGTACGGTTAGACTCTGATTGCTTTTAACCCAGGATTGAAAACCGACCGAATTGGCGTCAGTCGGCGATTCTACCTCTGGGCTATGGGCGCTCGGTAGAAGAAGGCGGACTTTTTAGTGTGTATATTGTCATTATACCCGCCCAACAGCCAGAGTGCGCTAATCCATTACTGAATGAGCGATGCGTACATGCCAGAGTAGCTACTGTTTTTCAAAGTCTACCATTCTTCCAGAGTGCTCAATCAGGGTGTGATAGCGTATATATATATATATATATATATATATATATAATAATAATAATAATAATAACTATAGTAATTATTACAATATTAATAGTAACAGAAATAATTCTGCTAATACTAGTAATAGTTATACTATATCTAAGATCGTCTTGAATAAACCACCGAGGACGAACTCGGAGAAAATTGTGGAGGGGGTGGGAGTAAAAAAAAAGAAACAAACGAAATACATGAACAAAATTCAAATACTCGAAGGAAGAAAAAAAAAGCCAAGACGAAAACCCTAACACTAAATCGCTCAATACGAAAGTAGAGCAACAAAGACAGAAAATCTATCTATCTATCTATCTATCTATCTATCTATCTATCTATCTATCTATCTATCTATAAACTAGCAGTATAGCCTGGCGTTGCTCGGGTGTAATGAAAGCTTTAAAACTAATCCATGGTCCTGGATTAGTTTGGACTCTTTGGGCGTTGGCCCGAAAGACTAAAAAGCAATAGTTGTTTCCAGTTAAAGCGAAACCGTAGACTGAAAGAAAAATGAATGGATGTAAGTCAAATTTTGATTTCCTTGTATCGATATCAAATTTTCTGCAAATTGTAAGAACTGCACCCTTGAAACTTCTGAATATCGTTTCTTATTTCTTTGTCTATAAGTGTATCAAATTTGATTAAAATCGGACCACTCCTTCTATAACCCGATTTTTTCGGTTATCGATATTTATCGGGGGTACCTCAACACAAAACCTAGCTAAGAATACTCGCAGACGCTTATAGTACAACTGTGTCAATTTTCAAGAAAATCGTTTCAGCCGTTTGGAGTCTATAGGTAACGGGGACACACACTCACAGACAAAGTTCCATTTATAAATAAGTTTATATATATATATATATATATATATATATATATATATATATATATATATATATATATATAATATGAACAAACAAACGTTCTCGCTGCTTTTCAGCTTAAACGCTAACACGAGCAATTGCAATTTCTTTGTGATTAAACATGCACTGAGAATTCCTTCAGTGTATTGAGATTACAACAGTGGCGTTTGCTTCTTTTTATACGCTTCTTCCTCGTATATCTCTTTTGTGGTGCTGAGGGAATTCGATTTAGTCTGTCCGTTTTTCTCTCACGGAAGCGCCTTTAGCAAAACTCTGAGAATTTGTGTGATTCAGAATAGAAAGAGAATAGAAAGAGAATGTAAGACTGCATCACCACTGACTCACAATTCGATTCATCACAGAAAATCCTCCCCCCCCCACTTTTTCTTTTTTCATTTATTCGTCTTCCGCATTCCTCCGTGGCTAACTTTATATATATTGGGAATTACTGGGCGAAACGATGAGTTATTTACAGTGGCTCGTCATGTAAAGATGCTGACATTTTTCCTTTTTTTAATCAGATTATTCAAATTTGAGGGTTCGATCAAGGAAATATTTTTTCATTCTTTGTTCAGTGCAGCTTTCCCTTCTGAGTAATGTTCAGGCTGTTTACATTTGCGTTATTCCATTGTGCATTTATTTAACGATAGCCACACAAGCAACTTTGCCTTAAGTGATAGCGAAGATACTGAAATGAAAAAAAAATGTGATTCGGTCACAATTATCGGGCTCTTTAAGCACGTTCTATCACTTTATTTTCTTTATTTTGATTTAATCGAAGACTTTTAGATGTCGCGTGCACACTGACAATCAAGTGCATGCGTAAAAAGAAAACGCGCGGATTGGGATGTTTTCAAACGCTTCTGCATAGCATTGAATAATGATTCAATTTCTCATTGACGGTTTGTCAGATCAGCATGCTTGTTATGACATGAAAATAAATTTGAAACTTGATGTGCGTTGTGGTGCAGTGGATATCGACTCGGAACGACAAATCGAGTTGCCTAGTTCGAATTCCAGTTGGATTCCTTGCATTCACTTGTGCAAAAATACCCTTGATAAAGATATTAATCCGTCTTCTTCCCTCCAGTTATGGGTTAAATAACAGGACAGATTGGGTTTTATAGCCTTGGTCGGCAACCAGTCTACCACACTAAAGCAATGGCAACCTACTGCGGGATAATCTTCTGACCAGTCAGTCATGTTTTTTTCGAGACATGATTAACCAAAGCGTGTATCACGTATGGCACTTAACTGACTGACTAGTACCTAAAAAAAAAAAAAAAAATCCGTGTAACCATTAGAGAATTTCGAATTGAACTTTTTATTAAATCTACGAGGTTAAATTGTTCTCGTTCCGCTGGGGATATTTCGTCTTGATCTCTTTTTATCGCTATTCGTTTTGTATCCACTGCTTCTGAGTGTATACTACCAGGCACAGGGATTGAAATCTCAATTACTACGCTGTAAATTTCTCGAAACAACGCTGTAATCCCCTCGGTTAATGGCCTCGGAATGATTCCTAGAACATTTTCTATTGATTTAAAATATACAGTACTGTGCAAAAGTATTAGGACAAGAACTATTTTATCTTTTATGAGGCATCAAAATAAAGTTTAAAATCACCCCTGTCCTAACACTTTTGAACACTACCGGTAGTGTGCAAAAGTATTAGAACAGGGGTGATTTTTCCAAAAACTTCACTGAAATTCAAATACAGGTTGAAAAGCCACGTAAATTGCTAATAAATATTGATTATTTAAAACTAGGTGTAAAAGAAATGTATTAAAAAGAAGTTATATTTAATTTTTCCTATTTCATATTAAACAAGTTATTTTGAGACGGTTACATTTCATCGGTTTCACTGTAAAAGGGTGGGGCCTAGTTGCCAATCTAGTATCTCGTGCAAATTCACATCTAGGGTGCACCAGTGATTTAAGTTCGTCAGAGCAGAAGCCATGAAAGTATTTATAGAAGAGGCACAGGGAAGCCACGTCACGCCGGTGAGAGAGATACTGCAGGCGGTCAGCCAAGTTGTTATCAATCACATTACAGATTCTTCGCTGTATTTTGTCAAGAACCCTGAGGAGAATAGAAGGGGCACCCGACCAGATGTGGCAGCAGTACTCAATACACGGGCGGATGGTGGATTTATATAATTGCAGGATAGATTCAGGCGGAAAAAAATTCCGGGCCCTGTACATAGCTGCGGATTTAGCAATGGATTCGACGTAGTCGTTCCACTTGAGGTCCGCTGAAAGTGTCTGGCCAAGCAGGCGTAGTGATTAGTGAGAAGGTGGATTTAGTCAGATTTTAATGAAAAGTTGTTTATATTTTTTTTATTTTAGAAAACTGAAAATGTCTTCTAGTTTTGTATTCAAAAATGTTTTGCTGAGAATAATTTTTTCCCTTCAAAAATGTGTTATTGTAATTATTTTTTCTTCAAAAATGTATATTTTTCTATAAAAGTCTATTTTTATGTATATATTTGTATTTTATACTTTCATAGTGTTTTGACCCCAGTTAGGGGGAAAACTTTTTGCTCATAGTTGGGACCCAAACAGGTGGTACTACTCCGGGTCAGCACTTAAGAGGTAGTTCCATCCTCCTCATAACCTCCCAATCAGATGCCTTGCTGCCGGGTGCAGTTTACCGTCATGCCCAGGACCACAAAGTATTAGAGAGATCACATCAATTGAGATCGGTCTGTTGAGTATTGTTCGTAGGTAGTTTGATGAGTGGAGGTTAATGTATCTTCTTTGTAACGAGTAAATAGATACGCAGAACGGATCATTGTTACTATTTCATAGTGTCGAGACGCTTTTTGTAATGTCAAGCTAAGAATTTGAAAGTACTTAACAATACTTAGACATATCAATTATTTTTTGTCTTCAATCATTTCACCCCAGACAAGGCAATAAATCGACTAGGACGTAGAGTGTTAGAGAATATGAGAAAAACTTCTATTAAGGGGAGAGGGGAATATAATACAAGAATTTAAAATTTTGAGGATTGAACTTGACTGGGAAGCAAGAAACATAGAACAGAGTTCCACAAGCGATAAGTGCAATAGAAGAAATCTTTAGCATATAAATTACGGTTACATTTCGCCATTCAACTGTAAAATGATGCGACCGACCTTGCTGTCAATCTAGCACTGTACTTAAATTCACAACTTCTAGATACCTTAGAGGAAAGTTTAACAAAACAATTACCATGAAAGTATTTACAGAAAAGGCACAGTGAAGCTACGTTGAGGCCGTGGTGAAGAGACTGAAACAGAGATGCCAGGTCAGGATCAATATCATAGCAGATTTGAGTTTTATAAGGAATCACTAAATATATAGCAGGAGCACCAGACCAGATGTGGCAGAAATATTCAAAGCAAGAACAAAATAATCGACTTATAAATATGAAAGATTTTGGCGAGAAAAAAAAAGTGCCTATCACGACAATGTAAAACAACTGTGGACTTGGCAGTTGATTCAGTAAATTCTTTTCACTTCCTGTCAACTAACCAGTATATGAAGTTATATATATAACTTCATAAATTATATATATATATATATTTATATTTTAATCATATCACCCCGAGCAAGGCGGTAAAACCACTGATGTGCAGGGGGCTACGCAAGAGTGAAAAGATTTGGAAAAGAGAAAGCCGGAAACCACATCCTAAACAGGGAACAAGGGATGAGCCTCTACACCTGTACAATAGACGTGGGTGGAGAGTGAACCGGGCGATAATTTAGTCTATCTACTCCAATTGAAAAAAAAAAAAAAAGAAAATAAAGAAAAAGAAAAGTGAAAAGGTTGGAAAAGTGAAAGCCGGAAACCACATCCTAAACAGGGAACAAGGGATGAGCCTCTACGCCTGTACAATAGACGTGGGTGGAGTGTGAACCGGGCGATAGTTTAGTCTATCTACTCCAATTGAAAAAAAAAAAGCAAAAGAAAAATAAAGAAAAAGAAAAGTGAAAAGATTGGAAAAGAGAAAGCCGGAAACCACATCCTAAACAGTGAACAAGGGATGAGCCTCTATACCTGTACAATAGACGTGGGTAGAGTGTGAACCGGGTAATAGTTTAGTTTATCTACTCCAATATATATATATATATATATATATATATATATATTGTTACGGGGGTGCATTTATATATAAAAAATATTAATAAAGCCGACAAAAAAGTTAAAATCTGTAGTAAGTAATCTGTACTGAGTTCTACTTGTTATTACAAAAAGTTTTCATTCATGAAGTAGTTGTTAAGTAGAGAAATTAGAAATAGAATGTTTGAAAGAAGCTAGAACGTTCGAGTAAAATCTAGAGGTTTCGAGAAATATGCAAATTAGGTGTTAGCCCCTATAAAAATAGGTTTTGGTAAGTGAGTAGTTAGTTGTCAAAAGGATTTGCTGACATTATCAACTTCGACCCGATTCAGGATTTGTATATCCAGCTGAAAGAATCAAAACCTGAAAGACAACCTTATGGAACTAAGTGGGTAAATAGAAATTTTTGACTCTTTCATTGACCAAACTAAAAATTATTCTTTATATACATATTTGAGGATTTTCAAAAAAGTATAGCACTTAAACTACTTTTCTAGGTTAATCCTCTAGGGCCATTCGTATCATATTTTGATACAGTATGAAAACAAGCCTTGAAAGAAATATTTTCCTGAAAAACTTTTTAAGAGAAATATTTTATAAATTTCAAATGAAAGCAGTACTGACTGCTCAGTCAATGAATACCAAATGTTTCCTTATAGGAAAATACCAAATGTTTCCTTATAGGGAAATACTGTATCAAATATGATACGAATGGCCCTAGAGGGTTAACTGGGCAAAGATACTTGACTCCTTACCTTTCCTTCTCTTCTCGTAACACTCGCCAGTAGTAAATTCTGTTTCTTGTATTGAATGCAACAAAAATTGTATATTTGTAAATATTTTATTTGGTGTTTTTTGTAAATTAAATATTTGTCTGTGATTTAGGTCTAAGGCTTGGTCAATCATTTTTTTCCTTTATTACAACTCTAACATGTAACAATATATATATATATATATATATATATATATATATATATATATATCTGTTAACCAGTTTTCGGTCAGAATTAAATTAGACTAGTATACAATTGTATTAAAAAGGGCTTAAAATATATTATGAAGAGCTTTTAAATATTTTTATTTGGAAGTCAGTTGTTTGCGCAACCTTGGTTTCAACATTTCGATATCTTCAGACGTTGTATACTGTTATAAAACGCCCGAAGACAGTGAAAGGTTGAAACCAGGGTTGCTTACTTAACTGACTTATATAACAAAACATATTGAGGGTTACACATTGTGTAATATGTTGAGTTGAATACGTATACAATGTGATCAAATATACAATAATTTACAAGAATGCCTATTAAAGTGGTCCTTAAAAAAACAGTATGCGTTTGGGGTTGCGTGTGTGTTCATGAATCACATCGATGCGTGTGTAGTAAAACTGTGAAAAGGAAGAGAAAACGTGTTTATAGTCTGGACCATTGTTGCTATCGCCAAGTCTAATTGAGATTTTCTTTATTTAAGAATTTGTAGAATTAGGGAAATGGTTAATGTTTATTGAATGGGCCTTGTGTCAAACATAACTAAACTTCCTACAACTTACAGGTTTTATCCAGAATTATCAGAAAGTGGATCTGTGGAAAAATAAAAGTATATATTTTGTATGTTTAATGTTCAATTAGAAACAGTATTAAAAAGTTAAGGGTATCAAGAGTTCGTAGTAGTAACTTACGTGGATGTAGGCAGGAGCGTATGTATGTATGTATGTATGTATGTATGTATGTATGAGCGTTTATTGTTGGGTAGAATTGCCCTTGAAGTTATCGCTTAGGGTGAATGCTGAAAAGGAAGGCGGTGAGAGTCGAAAGAGCTGAGAGAGAAAGAAATAATATAATAAAGATAATAATAGCGAACGCTTGACGTTTGTCAAGGGTACGTGTTAATTCCGCCTGTCATCTTATCTCTCTGGCGACGGTCGAGCTGGCTCCGTCTTTTATTTTGTTTGTGGGCTTTCTGAACAGGTCATTTGGGTATTCACTCCCGGATGTGATTCTGGCCTTTCTATTTTGTTTTTAGATGTTTCCTAGTTTCCTATTGACCGAAAAAACATTTAGCATTGAGGTGTGAAATTTCGCGAGTTTTGTGTGTGCTTAGTGAAGTTTGTAAATTCGAGAAAATTCGTTTATTTCTAACAAAATCAATGAGTCAGTGCTTAGCATTTGAATTTTAAAATCTAGAACATGTTTTGTATACAAATTAAAGCAAGCTCAAGATAGGACTTTGGAAAATATTTCTCGGCTACGATTCTGGCTGCACAGAAAATATGAAGTTTTCCCAATCATTTTTCATTAACTAACACAACTTGTTTCTATTCTATTAGATAAAAAATAATACTTCTGTCATTTTAGTTTTTGTCTTTGAGCCATAAATACGCTCGTTGCAGATATTAAATAACTATACTGTTTGTTAGTCTTTAAAAATACACTTTTTTAGAATTAATTGTAATTCTAAAGATTTTGCCTCATTTAATTTATACTATAAAACACAATTTGCCTTGATATATTTAACTGTTGGATGTGCGTTGTGGCGCAGTGGATATTGGCTAGGAACGAGAAATCGGGGAACCGAGTTCGAATTCCAGCTGAATTAATTGCTTTCACTTACGCGCAAATACCCTTGGGAAAGGTATTAATCCGTCTCTTCCTTCCAGTTATGGGTTAAATAATAGGACAGATTGGGTTCTATAGCCTTGGTCGGCAACCAGTCTACCGCAGAAAGCAATGGCAACCTACTGCGGGATAATCTTCTGTCCAGTCAGTCATGTCTCTTTCGAGACATGATCGCCCAAGCGTGTATCGCGCATGGCACTTAACTGACTGATATTTAACTGTTACGCTACCAGATATTCTCATTTTAGTAATTAAATATTCCATTGTTATGGAAAAAGGAGGCATTACACAATAACATGTTTGCTTAGTGTTAACTTAAGAAATAAATATTGTAATATAACAATCTGGCCCCACCCGAGGAAGGCTGATGCAAGCGAGGGTGTTTCCGGTCGTTGAAAGGAACGGATGTCGTTTGACCTTATTTCCGGCAGCAGCGGAAATAACTACAGAGGCAAACAGAACAGGTGTCTCTGAGAATTACGTGGGCGTGCGTGGGCGAGGCAAAACCGGAAGAAAAAGTCCCGGTTCTGGAAGATTATAAAAAGACCTCGGCACACGGATTCGCCAGTAGAGGAGCAACAGAGATCGGCCGGTGAAGAGAGAGACACAACAGATAAGACTACACTCCCGTCAACCCATTAGAAGCGCGCACTCTCAATTCTCTGTTCCCTATGCTACACGGTTCATCGTCATTAATAAAAATATAACTTTATATTTTTATATATATGCGTGTTTGTTGTTTGTCGATATATAACAATATCTCATTAGGGGAGATCAGGTTGATAATATATTCATTTTTATTTGCTTTAGTTCGTGGCAACTTTAATTTTCTTTTTGTACATTTAATGATTTAAAAAACAGTATTTTTTCGTGTATTAATAATGTTAATCGTATACATAAAAATCCTAATTTAAAATTTTAAGTGAGCATATAATAATTGCAATTGCAAAACTAATTATATCCGTCAATTTGTTTTTTTGGGATGAAGGTGAGGACGGAAGGGTAAAATCGTTTATTGTAAAATACTCGCCTTGTGTAAATATTCTCTATTGTTTTTTTGTTTTTTTTTTCTCGTTGACATCGCTGTGGTTGAATATTATTTCCCTTTACATATATTAAACGTGGAATATTTCCCGAATAAATTCAAGGAAACGTGATTGTAACAAGTGATATATTTACCGACAGGATGTTGCAAGTGCTGACGTCACTAAGAACATTTCAGAAACATATTTTTCTCTTGTTACACAAATTTTCTCGTCCAAATCTCCCGAGATTTGGACAGCCGCTTAACTTGAAAAAATCTCATTAACTCTTTCAATCTATCGATCGCATTGATTTTTGATTAGCAAGTATAATTTCTAAAACTGTTATTTATGTTTCGTCAGCGGAGACAATGGAAAAATGTTCCGATTCCATGAAGTCTTGGATATAAAGGCACCAATTTTATGCATGCGCATACAATCACTATTACGTCATTTCTGTAGATGAAAATATTAAAATAAAGATTCTTGCTGTGTATCATATTATCCATAAATAGGTAAAATTTTTCAATTTCCTTCATAGAAAGTTAATTTCATGTCTGAACCGAACACAGCAAGATTTCTTATTCTTAACGGCACACTGAAGATAAGCATCAACTGGTATGATACAGGAGCAAGCAGGAACAAGCTGTCTCGCCTTTGAAACATTGTTACTCAAAATATCCATCCGAAATTTAGCACACCTTGACGAAATAAACATTATTACCAAGTATTTATCAAAATGATCTTTTAGAAGTATTTCGGACAATAAAGACAGAATTGACCTTTAAGATATCATTACATAAAGTATTGACTTCTATTGCAACATGAAATGTAGCTACATTCCATTTCTCTACGACATAACGTTTATTTATTTATTTTTTTATTTATTTCGGCCGGCTAACCGTGCTTTGTGGTGCAGTGGATATCAGCTCGGAACGACGAATCGGGGATCCGAGTTCGAATTTTAGTTGAATTCCTTACATTCACTTACGCACAAATACCCTTGGGAAAGGTACTAATCCATCTTTTCCCTCCAGTAATGGGTTAAATAATAGGACAGATTGAATTCTATAGCCTTGGTTGGCAGCAAGTCTACAGCAGAAAGCAATGGCAACCTACTGCGGGATAATCTTCTGCCCAGTCAGTCATGTTTCTTTCGAGACATGATCGTCCAAAGCGGGTATCACGTATGGCACTTCACTGACTGTACATACATATGCACATATACATGTCCTTCGATATATACATGTGTATACATATATACACACGGATGCATCGTTTTGTGTACTACTACATTATATACATGCAAACAACTATTTCTTATACCTATATGAAACACACACACACACACACACACACACACACACACACACACATATATATATATATATATATATATATATATATATATATATATATATATATATATATATACCCACACGCATACATACATACACAACTATATATTCAGGCCATTTTTTCATTTTTTCAGTTTGTGGTGTGCGCTGTTTTTCTTTATGGGTCGTAGTGGGATGCCTGTTTCTTTTGCTTATATATATATATATATATATATATACACATGTACATATGCGCGTATACATTCATGTATACACACACGTATATGTATATATTAAAGTCGTTGGGGTCTGTAATTTTTTAAATCACCCTACTCCATGTATGTTCCTCTCCTTCTCTCATCAAGATCGTTCATCGTATTGTGGTATTATTGTCTTTGCGATGATTCTATATGACGCATGGCTCTGGTCTTAGGTTTTCTATTGAGAACTGCGAGATCAGCGCACTTTCAATGCATTTCCTTCTCAGTGAATTCTGTTTTCTCTTGATCACACTTGCATTTTTTTTCTTAATGAAAACTGTAGTCAAATGTATTATGGTGAACCGCCAATGCGTTTAGAATGTTGTTATGCAGTCTATTTCTGCGGTGTTCATATAATCTTTTTTGAAATCTATTGGATGATTTGGACAGGCATTCTCTATGTTTGGATATTGAGAGGTGAGTTTAATAATTTCTTTTATTTTATTTCGATGGACCAAAGTTACATTCAAGGATACCCATGCATCAATCCAACTCACCCTCTCTATTATAATAAAGGCCGTTGTGTTTATTTGTACACACACTTCTATCCTGTCACTCTCAGAGAGAGAGAGAGAGAGAGGGAGAGAGGGGAGAGGGAGAGAGAGAGAGAGAGAGAGAGAGAGACAGACAGACAGACAGACAGACAGACAGACAGACAGAGAATAGTGAGGCAGCGTCGGCTCAGTTCATTATTTTTTCTACCAGTTATGAAAACTCTTGCCGTCTGCTTTGCTTTTTAACAGTGCCTTATTTTCTTTGTTATGTCATCGAGGAGTGAAGAACAGATATATACAGGGTGACCCAAAGAAACGGGAATTTTTGAAGTGTTTATTGGCAGACATGAGCAAGTGGCAGCACTGCGAAACAGTGGCCTCACGAAGTAAACATTCTGCCATTTCAGTAACCATGGATCAAGATTAATTTCAAAGCAAGTTATGGATGTCAGATGAGGCCCATTTTCATCTCATAGGTTACGTGAATAAGCAGAACTACCGTTACTGGGCAGACATAAATCCTAATGAAGTATATGAGCGTCCTTTACACGCTAGTAAGGTGACAGTATGGTGTGCTGTTTCATTACATGGGATCATCGGACCCTATTTTTTTTTAAAACAAACAAGGGATCTCAGTCACTGTCACTGCGAATCGTTAATCGTCAAGAATGCATTTGTACAGGAGGACGCCATCTACAGGACGTAATTTTTAAAAAATGCAAATTCCATCATTGTTTCTTAAATGGCATGTTTTAAGGTTTCAATTACTTTGAATTAAATATTTTTCTTCCATCACTCTTGGTTTTATTGGATTGTTAAATAGTTCCCGTTGTTTTTTATTTGGTCACCCTATATATATATAATTTCCCTCCTGTCAAGATCAGGGGCGGTGGTTGGATTATTTTGTTTTTTCTTATGTCTTAATGTAAGATACTCAACAGTAGGTACATCAACATGTTGCCGCCATTTTAGACGCCATATTGATATAAATATTTTGCCGTCGTTTTTAAAATTTAATTTAAATTTTGATGCTCCATATTTTACGCTATATTTTGAGCAAGTTGTGTGTGGGCAGAAATCGAGAGCCGCAGAGAAAACCATTCCTTAATACGTCTTTCCACGACATGACAGAACAAATAGGTTTAAGCGGTCGAACATTTTCCATATTTCTGGGATGAAGCCATGTCATTATAATTCATATTTAACTAGTTTTCTTTCATCTTATATTTGTTGCTTGTTTACACATTTTTTGTCTGCTTGTTTATACATTATGATAGATAGATATAATCGATTTAATTGTCGAAATTTCTTAAATTAACCCTTGTCACTGACTATTAATTTTGAACTAGTATTTCCTTTATCTTCTCTTTCTTGCTTTTATACCCAATAGTTATAGTTTTCTGTAGCCTTGTAAATGATTATTAATTTTTGACTAATTTTTATTTTATTTTATTGCTGTTACTTTTTTTATTATTACATTTTCTTTTTATATGTAATGATCAGTAAGCAATAATGATCAGACAAATATAAATGATTCAGGTTCAAGTCTCATCAGAGGTGTATCTATTTTCGAGTCATGCTGCTTAACACTCGTAGAACAAGCGATTAAAAAAATTAAACGAAAGTAAAGACTAGTAAAATACGTCATAATAAAATCAATTTAGTCTCGAGCTCTAAACGGATTTATTTTATATGTAATGATCAGTAAGCAAACGGTTTTTGGTGTGGGCGTTAGTGAATATCCACTAAACGGAATCAACAGTCTTATCGACTGAGCCGCGGTATGCACTGGCAATGCAGTGCATGAATAAATTTTTAACATACAAATTCTTTAGTGTCACACGATACTGAATATTTCCCTGATGAAAAAAAAAAGGAAAGGAAAAAGTTGATCGATATTACTTTCTAATGAGAAGTATTGATTTATGCTATCTTCAATTTCCAAGATTTGTTCTTTTGAACTTAAATTTCTTATATGCAGGTTTTTTTAGGTGTTACAAAGCCACCAACAGCTCAAATGAAATTGGAAACAACAATAATAATAATAATGATTATTATTATCATAAAAATTATGTTATGATCAATTATGATGATAGTGTTCAAAACAGTCAAAGAAATAATGATTGTACACATAGCAGTCATTATAGCAATAAAGATGGAAATAATACTATACACTGAGAGATACCAGAGAGACAAAGTATAAAATTACCGAGGAACATAAAAAGTGCGTTCCGTTATAAAGTAAAAATAAAAGACAATTCCAAACAAGTTTCGACACTGAACCACATTTTTCCTGTTATGTTGGAAATATTGGAGTAGATAGACTGAAATATCGCCCGGTTCACACTCCACCCACGTCTATTGAACAGGTGTAGAGGCTCATCCCTTGTTCCACGTTTAGGATGTGGTTTCCGGCTTTCTCTTTTCCAATCTTTTCACTTTTCTTTTTTCTTTTTTCTTTCAATTGGAGTAGATAGACTGAAATATCGCCCGGTTCACACTCCACCCACGTCTATTGAACAGGTGTAGAGGCTCATCCCTTGTTCCCTGTTTAGGATGTGGTTTCCGGCTTTCTCTTTTCCAATCTTTTCACTTTTCTTTTTTCTTTTTTTTTCAATTGGAGTAGATAGACTGAACTATCGCCCGGTTCACACTCCACCCACGTCTATTGGACAGGTGTAGAGGCTCATCCCTTGTTCCCTGTTTAGGATGTGGTTTCAGGCTTTCTCTTTTCCAATCTTTTCACTTTTCTTTTTATTTTTTTTTCAATTGGAGTAGATAGACTGAACTATCGCCCGGTTCACACTCCACCCACGTCTATTGGACAGGTGTAGAGGCTCATCCCTTGTTCCCTATTTAGGATGTGCTTTCCGGCTTTCTCTCTTCCAATCTATTCACTGTTACGCCTTGCTTGGGGTGATGTGATTAAAAAAAATGTTTAATAATCTTCTGCAGTCTTTTATTCAACTTCACCCTTCCATCCTCTCAAAGGTTTATCTTATTCTAGCAATAAAATGAAATGTTCAAAGTGGTAATCCAAATATCTGATGAACATAACTAATAGGTGAAAGAGAGCTAAACTATAACACATTTAACCCTTTGTTGCATATTGGTTACAATTGTAACCAATATGCAAGAAAGGGTTAACCTGATCACCAAAGAAACTAACATTATTCAGATGGGGTTATAATTGTCTTTTATTTCCAATATGCTTTTCGTTGATTGCTGACTTCATTAAGTTTAATTAAAATGACTACTTTTTCGAATCAATCGTTTGGATTCCACTTTTTAATAACGCTTTTTATCCCCAGTGACAACATTTACACACTTTCTTTGGATGAAGACCAGCATTTGATATAGTAATCGTTCATTTGGTTTGCTGCGCGGTCTCTTGCAATCCAGCTTGTAACCAGGAAAGGACAACAAAACAGCAACAACTCAGCACCGCCGACTCAGCGCCGAGACAACTCAGCACCAAAAAAACACAACTTTTTTTTTATAATTAAATAAAATTTATTAAGCATTAAAAACTTAATTAGTGAATATTTTTCTTCAAATATGAACAATTGCTTTAAGTAAATCGCAAATCATTTAATTATTTCTTATAAAAATATTTTAAAATATCGATTTATTTTATTAAAAAATGACATCGCGGTTTACTTTATTAAAATAATTCAAAACCAACTGCTTCACTTAGGTTTGTATTTTTCAATTTACATCAAAAATTATTAAAAACAAGTGTCTTTTACTGAATTAGTTTTTATATGTCAATTTACTTCATTAAAAAATAAATATATTTATGATTTATAACCATCATAATTTCTTTAAAAACCAGAACATATAGTTCAGTAATATTTTTTCCTGTTTTAAGTTTGAGTAAATGATTTATCGTAGCGACTAACGAACGAAACTGTACAAATGTTTTTCAACAATTGGTTTTGAATATTTTGATGATGTTGGTCATCTTTCCGTATCGGATAATGTTAATAATTATTTTCAATTGATGTCTTCAGTTAGTCAAATTCAAATTGCTCTACTTGGCTGTGAAATATCATTCAGTGATAAATCTGCAGGGTGAATCTTTGCAAGCCACTTTTCATATGTTCGATCAGTCACAATACCTTCTTCATAAACTATCAGAATCTATTTTTGCGTTTGAGTGGCATTTGTAACTTAAAAGAAAAATAAAATAAAATAAAACATAGCATACTCTAATTATTGCTTTCCATGAAAACTACAATATAACAAGAAGCACAATACTGTTGGCTGAAGCAAGTTTTAAGCTATTTTTCCCACATTCATCCCCATTGGGTATATATATATATATATATATATATAACAAGAGTGTTAATACTGCATCTACGAAAGCCTGCATCAGCAGAAGAGACCTATTTTGTTTTTATTCAAACACCTGTCACTATTACGGATACACATTTACTATTTTATTTAGAATTAACAATATTATTATTATGTCATTTTTCATCATATTTCGATTTCTGCTTTGGTCTCACTACCAACCAAGTCTGCATGGAGACCTAAGGCAGGTCGTTGCGTGTTGTTATGACTCCATTTCATGTTTTTCTATCTTCCCTATCATCCCTAGCATTACATAGATAAAGTTTTCCTTAGTGTGTGGGCTGTACTTAATAAGACAATTTTTTTGTATATCCCTTAAGTTGGGGTTTCAGTGATTCTTTCAATCTGTTGTTTTGTTCCATTTTTTATCATTCCAAGTGCACCTACTATCACTGGCACAACTCTTGTTTTCAATTTCCACATTTTTTCTATTTCAATTTCCAGGTCTTTATATTTTGACAGTTTTTCAAATTCTTTGATTGCTATGTTACAATCCGCTGGACAAGCCATATCAATTAATAGACAAGTTTTCTCCTTCTGGTTTTTAACAATAATGTCTGGCCTGTTTGCTTCAATTTTTCTGTCTGTGTAGATGGTGTAATCCCATAGAATGGTTACATCTTCTATTTCTGTAACCGGTGCTGGGTGATGTTCATACCAGTGTTTGTTTACAGATTTTCCATAATGTTTGCACATTGTCCAATGTAAATATTTCCCAACTCTATCGTGGCGATTTTTATATTAATTTGGAGCAAGCACAGAACAGCCTGAGATTAGGTGACCTATTGTTTCTTGGTGTTTATCGCAAAACCTGCATTTTGGATCCATATTATTATGCATAATATTTGCCTGAAAGTTTCTAGTGAAAAGACTTTGGTCTTGTGCTGCAAGAATAAAGCCTTCAGTTTCAGACTTTAATCCAGATGCACGTAACCATCGATGAGTATTAACTTTGTCAACATTGGATTTATTGGCACGTTCTGGATATTGGCCATGCAGAGGTTTGTCTTGCCAGTGCTGTTTCACCTGTTCAAGTTGTTATTATTATTATTATTATTATTATTATTATTATTTCATTATATGTTCTGATTTATGTTGCATACCCATTTCATTCCGGGTCCTAACCAGAAACCTAAGGTCAGAAATAACTTCATGACATTTTGAACTGACCATTTTTGTAAAACAAAACAAAGATAACACACATCTTAGATAGATCAAGCTCTTACCAATGTGTGAGCTGTACTTGAGAATACAATTGTTTGCATTTCTTTAAGACATGTGCTCCCAGGAATTCCTTCAATGCGTCTATCAGAACCTTTTCAAATTCATCCGACGGATCTAAATACAACTGGAATTATTGATATTCTCATGAGCCACATTTTTTGATATTTTTAGATCCTTGTATTTTGATAAAGTTTTAAGATTTTCAGATATATTACAATCTGCAGATCTCGATATCTGGGCGATTGGTTTTGCCTCTTCTGTTCCTGTGTATTGTGAAGTCCCATTGTTACAGATTATATCGCTATCACCGGGCCTGGGAGATGTTCACACCAGTTTCTTGCAGTTTCCTTCCCGTAAAAGTTACATTTATTCCAGTGCAGGATATTGGTCCACTCTGTCATGCCGAGTTTTATATTCACTGGGTTCTAACTCTGTGCAACCTTATACAAGATAGACAATTGTTTTGGATATTTATAACAGAATCTTGATTACAGGTTAACACAATTTTTAAGCATGTGTGCTTGGTAATTTTTAATTTGAATGAATGGGTTCTGTACAACAAGAATAAACCCTTTGGTTTCAGATTTTAGCCCTGCACTACGTAACCACTGACGAGCATGGGGTTTGCCTACATCAGCTTATCAGTTATGAGCAAAATATTGACGATGAAGAGGCTTATCTTGCTATCATTTCTGCGTTTGGTCCATTGTGTTTGCTTTCTTTTTTTTTTTTTTTTTTTAGATATTTTGTCGTTTTAGTAGATGTGTTGCTGGTGCGTTGGAGGAAGTCGACCCTGAAAGGTTAAATTTTGATAAGTGTGAACAACCAAGACAATGAGGAGACAAAGGCAGAGTTATGAACAATAACAACCTTGGTGTTTATTTATGTAAAGTGGTACAAGTTCGGGTAGGCTCCTGGTCCGGAGGGTAGCTGCTTCTTTGGAGTTGGTGCGACAAGTGTTGGGCCTCGTCCAGTGTCTAGTTCAAATGGGGCGTTCGTAGAGGCATGCTGAAAGAATCGCGTGGCTGGCTGGGATGTGTCCGTCTTCGGGCCCAGGTTGATGTGGCGAGCGTAGAAGTGAGCTCGTATCAGTGGATGGCACTTGACGAGAGGCGGAGTCCCTAAAATGTATTATAGTTTATTAGCACTTCTTCGCCTACTTGAAATTCCCTTTTGAAAATTGTTGCTTCCTTTATCATCGAATAAAGTTTCTTATTTCATTCAGGTTCTTTGGCATAGATCATCATCCAGTCATCTGCAGTTTCAAGATATCTTTGAAGATCGATTGTTCTTGTTTATAAGACAGTTCTAGTGAAGTAATGCTTTGCCTTCTTTGGATTTGGTCACATACGGACGATCAACATCAGTCTTAGGATGATGTAGCAAGTGAGAAGGTTTTTTTGTTTTTACATCCATTTGCTTAATGTCAACTATGGTCCAATTAAGGATTACAACTTTGAAACTATTGCACCACAGGGACAACCGATGTATTTATGGCTGAGATGCTGTTTTGGGAATTCAACTCGGTATTTAACACCAGACGCATGCGCTTGTAGCATTCCTTTCTCATTCATTTGCGTATGCTGTATTTCATATCCTTGGCTAACTGGTATTTATAAGCTTCTTGTTTCAGTTCCCTAAGCTTTGTGAGAAAATCCAAATCAATTGAGTGCATTTCTCTAAGTCTCCCTTTCTTGAATATTAATTTTGCACATTTATCTAATCTGAAATTCACATCGATGATATCACTGAAACATTTTAGAATATTGAGTATATCCTTCAACTCATTGTTGTCTTTGACAAAGAGTTTGATATCATCAAAGTAGAATAGGTGATAGAACACTTTCTTGTTTACTCATTGCTCTTGTAGGAATCGCTGTACGCGTTCGGACATGAATTAAGTCTAAGTTCGAATGAATATACGCGGGTAGCCTGAAGCAAATTGCTTGTACAACGGCTGTAGAATGATAGATTGGGACAGTGTATTACGAAAGAAAACCGAGAATATCCGGCAGTTATTGTCAGCATGTGTCTATTAAGAGATTTTGATGGAAGCGAACCTTTTATGGAGTTGCGTGAATTTTATGACCTTACTGATGTTAGGAAGGTAAAACCTGGGTTTATTTTAAGTGCAAGTCTTACACGGGTTGGTAATCTCTTCCACATTTTTTACTGAGTAGGCAAATATTTCTGATTTTTGTCATGTGGACCATGAATGAAACAACTGGGTGGCACAACACGATGTAATCTTTTAAAATTATCTGCGCTAGGAGACGATCTACATACACAATACGGAGCGGTACGTTACGGTAGCGAGAGGGCCATCTTGTACCTGGCTATCTTTTCATTTTTCATTTTGATTGTTGTTTTCGTGTTAAACATTAAAAAACTTGTTTTTAGTCTATAATTAGTTCAAAATGTCGCCCGAGCAAATAATACGCCATTTTCTCAGAGATTCGACAATAGCATCGCCTTTATTCTCTATTCTTTCTGCCAACATTCCGATTGAAACAAGGTTATGAAGAAAATAGTTATCCGACTGTCTTCAGGAGGCAGCTATTACGTTTGTGTCTACTACCAAAGGTAGTGCATGATCAGGCGTAGTAATGGTTGCTTTCGCTATGCCCCTCTTTAACACGTTAAATACTTTCTCTACTATGTGAGATAATGGAAATACTGTGAAAATAGTGTGAACATTTGTAATGCACGGCGTAGAGAAGGTAAATCTTTTGTAACTGGTTGGCTGAGTAATAGACTCAAACATTCTGGATTCCTGAGGCTACCACACTTCGGCGAAAATATAACATCAAAAATACGTAGAGCTATCCGCAGAGAGGGATTGGACATACAGCTAGCTCACTACGGCCCCACTCTTCGCAGACACCTCAACCCCAACCACAAAACAAATAACAACACCACATGCACACTAGCCAATTGCCCTATTGCAGGCACAGGTATATGCCACCAGGTATATGTCGTATACCGCATACAATGCGAGGCATTCTATGTTGGCAGCACCACAAGACCATTACATATCAGGATAAAAGAGCACTTACACATGCAAGCGTCGTCTTTCCAAAAACATTTTAAAAAATGCAAAAATATTAACAAGAACATAACCGTCAACATCGAGGCTGGGGAGCGCAACTTAGGTAATCTGCGCATAAAAGAGTCCCTAATAATAGCTAAATTGCACCCGCAAATCAATAGTCGGCAAGTGCTAAACCTAGATTACATTGCAGAATAGACAACGCTAACACGCATATGATACACACTCACCACAACAATAAAGCTCATACACACGGACAAGATAGTAACAATAACCACGCACACACATTTACTCCCTCCCGGCAGAGTAGCGAAGGCGCTTATACCAAACCACACACCAGAAAGCACACACACACACACACACACACACACACACACACACACACACACATATATATATATATATAAAAAACAAGGTAGACTTAATTACAATACCACGCGCACATAGACATGCACACATGACGCGGCCACAACAAGCAAACACCACCAGATAAATCAGATAGATAAAATAAGAGTAATGAAACTGATACTCTTTGACCCGGTCAAAGAGTCTTGTGAACTTCCAGCTCGCATTAAGATAAACCACACATACAAGCGGACTGATATCATCAGACCATAAAGGCCCCAACTAGAATACACACACACACACACACACACACACACACACACACACACACACACACACAGCAGCTAGAATACACACACACACACACACACACACACACACACACACACACACGTACAGCAGCAGTAGTAGTAGACAACTCTCGCCAACCATTCATAGAGAGACCGCGATGAAGTTCAGACAGTCAAAAGCTTCTCTGCCATTCTGAAGATGAGATTTTAATCTCGAAATATTAATGTAATAAATCGGTAATACAAACACTTCCTTACCTTCCTTTATTTCATTCAACGCATTGTGACAGCCTTCAAGACATAACCCATACAACTATTTTACACAATGCTTCAAGCAAATTACAAAACTTTACTATTCTGGATTTAGTTTCATGCTATTTTCGACTGATTATGTACCCAATTAGTTTCATATTTTTACATCTAAAATAACATTTGTCTTAGTTAAGCGTAAGCTTGTACGTTTTAACAGCCGCCATGAATAATTGAAGATTTCTGTCACGTTCCGCTCAATTTTTCCTGCAAATAGTTACATTATCGATGTAAGCAGAGGTGTCTTTAAGGTTCTCTTTTGATATCTGGTCTATCACTCGTTGAAAACTAGCTACTTTACTAGTTACACCACATGGTATTCTACAAAATTGATAGTGTGCCGCTAGCCCCGAAGGCCGTATAGAGTTTATCGATGAGCCTTATAACTACCGGGTAATAGACACTTTTGAGATATTGAGTAATAAATAGACAGTTTTTGGCTATTTTCTATATCATCTCCTTTTTTCTTAACAGAGATTTGGCATCCAGAAATGTAAACCGGTTCATCATTTGGAAATAGTCGATTATGATTCGATTTCTTTTTCTGTTTTCAGAGGTGACTACAAAGACTTCAGCTTTCCATGGCGAATGGTTTGGTTCCTTCTTTCAACGTACCTTCTTTCAACAGTGAGTAACTTCGGTTTAGATAAATTATTTTATCTTCCTCCGGGTGTCGCCTAGATTTAGTAGCTATCAGTCTACAATCCTGTGTTTGATTGCTGAAGAGAGCTGGGTACGGCATTCTCATAGCTGCTAGGCTGAAGATTTTAAAAGGTGGCTTAGAACCTCCGAAGGGTATTTCTACTAATGAATGTTGAATTGTGCTCTAGTATTAGGTTGCAGTATAAATCTTTCATTAGTAGACATCTTAATCTTTGGTATAAAGTACTCTTTATTCGTAGATCAACTAAACAGTATCCAAATATTTGTATGAAAACAGATGAGCTAGCCATCACCACTTTGTTTAAGCACGGGTAAGTTTTCCACGAATTTACTTTCGCAATGTTTGCGTTAAGGAAGATTTCTGTGTTCCCCGTGTCAACCAGGGCTTCTAGTGGCTGTTCGTTTGCCGTGATTTCTATTGTTGTAGTTGATAAGCACTAAAATTTTAAATGATACCGAATAAGATACCGTTTTGTTCCCTGTCCACTTTATCCCAATACATCTGCTTTCCTCATGTATAGCATTTGTTCCTTGTAGCGGGGCATAATGACCTTGTATGTGTCTTGATCCCACAGAAAAAAAAAACATGTGCGCTTAATTAAAGGTGATACTTTTGGAGAACCTATTGTTTAATACGATGGGGATGGGACAGCAAAATAGGTGTAGAGGTCCCTGACGTTACTGCATTTGTATCGTACGTTTTTTAGCGTTTTGTTCCGATAAATTTAGTACTCTTGCTTGGTCATAGGCCTGCTATAAAGTTAAGGTACTATTTTCGAGTATTTTTTGTCAGATATCCGTGGGCCGTAGCCCGTTTATGAAGGCATCTCGTATCAATTCGGTTCCGACGGGTCAGAGACTGGGTTAAGAAATTATGTATTCTGATTGGTTAAAAAACATTTTTTCGCCAGTTGTTGATATCGCCGAGGATCTAAAGAGGTAAACAAAACCATTTATCGCTTGATTTTCAACTAGTAAACAGAACCATTACAACGTAATTGAATGAAATAGAAAGTGATCAAAGCACTAACGATATATATATATATATATATATATACGCTCTCACACCCTGAGCACTCTGGAAGAGTGGGAGACTTTGAAAACAGTAGCTGCTCTGGCATATACGCATCGCTCATTCAATAATGAATTAGAGTACGCTAGCTATTGGGCGTGTATAGTAATATACGCGCAAAAATGTCTACCTTCTTCTACCGGACGCTCGTGGGCCAGGGGTACAATCGCCGCATAACGCCGATTCAGTCGGGCTTCAATTCTGGGTTAGGAAGCGATCGGAGTCTAACCGTACTGATGAGCTGTGATACAGCGAAACAGATCTGTCTGCGGATGACTATAGTATATATATATATATATATATATATATATATATATATATTATTCATCAAGCATTTTATTCAATGTTTTACCGAACCAAAGGCTGTGTGTAATATACGAATCGTGAGTTTGAACGAAAAATACTGTTTTAAATATTTTTGTGTCAACTTGATGTTCTATTCTTCATTCGATCTCACAGACTGGCGCTACAGATAAGTTTACCAAATAACAAAAACTGTATCATTTGAAGACTTTCAACAGCAGCAATAAAAATAGATGGAACATGTAAATTGATGAGAAAATAATGACTTAAAATGTTGATTTAGTTTAAACGTAAAGAAACACTGCCCTCCCCGTCAGTACTAGACAGTGCACTTGAAAAACTTATTTTCCTGAAAACCGTTTTAAGAGAAAGATTTTATAAATCCCAAATGACAGTGACGCTAACTGATCAGTCAATAAATACCAAAGTTTCCTTATAAGGAAACAGTTAACATTTTCTGTTACTGATAACAGTGAAGGTAATAAAAAAACTAAATGCTTTGTAGCTGTATATTACGTGTTGGTGCCAGTGGTCGTTGCTCAAGTCAGTAAAGAAAAAAGAAAAGGAAAAAAGACAAACGAAATTTTCCTATTTCATATGTCATACTCAGCTTTTAATAATCGTTTAACCCCAAGCAGGACCGCGACTAGTGCGCAGGGGAGTTACAGTGAGAGAAATGAAAAAAAAAAAAATGAAAAAGCAAAGTGCAAGAGATGTCGAAAAAAGGATAAGAGTTGGATGTGAATCAAGGAGACACAAGATGACAACTGACGTTGTATTTAAACTTTTGGTGATTGTAGCTATCAGAGAAGCAAGTATACGGAAGGGGGTCCACAGGCAGAAAGTGAGAGAAGAATAACTGATAGATTAGAAGTGGCGGTCACATTTGACTGTTTTGGCAGTAAAAGTGTGGGACCTAATTGCCACCCTAGTAGTTCGAGTAATTTCATGTGGTCAGGGCACATCGTACAACAAGAAAGGGCAGTTTCTTCACCTGGAAATGAACCGAGGAAATAACTTCGGCTCACGTAATCTTTTATTCTATTGAGACGTCTTGAAATTTATATAAAATATAGTGTTGTCATTTATATTTTGATTAATGTTGTCAGTATTATAACCTTTTTTTTTTTTTTTTTTTTTTGTCAGTTGCACACTAAAGCTTTTATCTGGTTTATGTCAATCCGGATAACTTTCGGGGATTTTCGCATAACGAAATGAAAACAGTCTACAAGATGTCCCTAAAGTTTGGACACATAAGCAAAAATACATATTTTCAAGTAATAAAGTTTTAACAACATTTTATTGTTGGTTGTTTTGTTTTTATGGCATATCAACCTCGGCGGGTCATTTATTGCCAACTAAATTTTATTTATTTATTGCTGGTAATACCTTTTTCTTTCAACAATTTATGTTGTATATATAAGTTTTGTGTCTAGTAATACTTTTTTTCTTTTTCGAGTATCAAGACTCATTGGGATTTGTTTTTAAGGGCAGGGTCCCCAAATCTTACCCTTGTTATCTAACCCATAATTAGAGGGAAGGGATGGATTAATACCTTTCCTAAGGGTACCAGTGCTTAAGTGAATGTAGGGTATTCAACTCTCTCCTTTCGTTTTCCTTTTTATATCTGCTTTTTGGATCAGACGCTCGTTTCGAATTTCATACTTGAATTTGATTCTGGGCTGGTAAATAAAATTCGCGTAGGCTCGATATTTGGTTAATTTTTATTTTTCAACCGGAACATCTGCGCAAATCCACCTGCGCGGGGATGATTTTTATTCATTCGCTTTTTGGTCGGTATAAAGCCAACATCCGGTCTCCCTTTTACTCGGTCGGTATCACCACAAATGAATTCGTTCTTTCTTTCATTCCTCTCTTTCTTTTCCTCTTTTTCTCCTCTCTTTTTCTTTCATTGTTTTCATCTTCATTCAGTCCTTATGTCATGAACTGATAACTCGCAGTTATTATATACTCTGTATTTTGTGCTAGATGAATTTATGTTAGGGAATCTGGAACAAAAGTAATTATCGTTTCACTCCAAGCAAGGTGATAATACTCCTAAGGCACAAGGGAGTGAAATAAAGAAGAAGATTTAAAGGCATGGAACCGGTAACCTTGTGTAGCAATGTCACTCACTGTTCTTGTAGTTAGCATGCATCATGTTTGTTAATATCACCTTACGCTAAACAAATTCCCCACATTAAAAGCATATGTAGCGGATAAGAAATTAATTAAATCAACCTTCTTCTTCACTTTTACAATGACGTGTGAAATCCTGGTTTTCCCAAATAACAAAAGGATTGACCATGTAATCAAAGAAAAAGTCGAACCCAGAATTCGCAAGTAAGGGTTAAATTGATTTTTGACCAATGGGAACGACTTGCAAGACTTGAGAACTTTGCGAGTCAGTGCGAATATCTAATGACAATAAAAAGACTTGATCAGCGTCAGTCAGGGTTAGATGGGAGCCGCGAGATGAAACAACTAAAATGTAACTTCAAATCGACCCGGAGATGAGGTCAGGTCGCACCTTGTTCTCTTTCTGCTTATCTCTTTCAACAATTACTACTATGAACATTTTCAACATTTCTTGATACCCATAGCTTTATCATTGAACACGAACTCTACCCTTAACTTCTTAATAATGTTTCTAATTGAACATTAACTTCTACAACTTGTATTATTCTTTCCTTTTAATAAATTTCTATTTTAAACTGAAAAATGTATATTTTATTCTTACACTATTCCACACTACTCCATAAATTCCAACCTGCGGTGAAAACCTTCTGATAATAACCTTCTGATGACTCTGGATAAAACTTGTAAGCTGTAGAGAGTTCGGTTAAGTCTGACACAAGGCCGAACCAAAGAAACATTAACCAGCTTCCCATACGCTTCAAATAAACATCAAAAGATAAGAAGGGTCCCTTTTCTTTATAAAAAGTAGAAATGAGATTTATTGATTAAAATAGAACATCGAATTCTGTTATTATTGAGATTTTTTTTTTAATCGTATCACTCCCGAGCAAGGCGATAACGCCACTGATGTGCAGGGGGCTACGTAATAGTGAAAAGATTGGAAAAGAGAAAGCCGGAAACCACATCCTAAACAGGGAACAAGGGATGAGCCTCTTAACCTGTTCAATAGACATGGGTGGATTATATTTAAATTTGAAAAGTTCCTTTTTCTGGAATTTAAGAAATGCTCTTCGAAGAAAAGTCTGACTGATTTTTTTTTATGCATGATAGTAGTAAATGTTTGTAACTATTCTTTGTTACTTTATTTTATTTATTTTATTTTTTTTTTTGCTGGATAGTTGTAAGGAAGAAGAAAAGTTAAAGTGAAAGGGATATTGACACATTTAATGTATATATCGTATGATCTTTGAAAGCTCAAGTAGATGGTTCGTGGCTCTATGTGAATGTTCTTTCTTTCGTTGCATGAGAAAAAAGAAAAAAGAGAGTAAGAAATACGTCCTGTTATTACTCGCTACTCTCTCGGTCGACTCTGCCCCGCTTTTCATTCGCGGACTCTTTCTTTTATATTAACCCTTTTGTGTATAGGAACACTTCCGATTCCGTCTCGAGACGCTTCTAAAATTGCCCAGAGTTTTTTTTAAAAACGATTAGATTTCTCCCGAACCATCTTGAATCGGAATTTTTAAATTTATTTTTCCCATGTTACCAATTACATAACACCAGTTCTTAAAAAAAAATATATATATATAATTAAAAAAAAAAACAAGAGATAAACTTCCAACCCTGTTCAAAAGACGGGGAAGAAGTATGAACCAGGTAATAGGCGAACCTACATCAAATCATTTTTTCTTTATATATATATTATGGACTCTCCCGTCGATTTCGACGTATGAGCGTCTAACTTAGTTAGACTACCACACAAAGAATTGTTTAAAGTCGTGAAGGCTTGTGTAGCACCGGCCACACTTTTGGAACTGCTGATAAACAAACAATCGGTGCAGAAGTCTGCCACAGATCGCATAAACCACAGACCTCAGTTATTTAACCCATAACTGGAGGGAAGGGACGGATTAATACCTTTCCTAAGGGTACCAGTGCTTAAGTGAATGCAGGGTATTCAACTGGAATTGGAACTCGGCTCACCGATTTCTCTTTCCGAGCCGATATCCACTGCACCACAACGCACATCCGTCACTAAACGCTTACAGCACCTGGTATTCCCAAGCGGTCACCCATCTAAGTACTGACCAGGCTGGCTCAACGTTGCTTAACTTCGGTTATCGAGCGAGAACCGGTGTATTCAACGTGATATGACCATAAGCAATATATATATATGTATTTTTTAATTATTTTATTTTTTTTATTTTTTTTTTTCGAGAATCGGGATAGTGTGTGTTCAAAAGCACTATTCGAGGTTTGCGTGATCAAGATGAAGAATGTGCATTGTGGTGTAATAGATATCGGCTTGGAATCGGAAAACAGTAGAGCCGAGTTCGAACTCTGGTTGTATTTATTACAGCCACGTATGGCAGTTAACTGACTGGTTGACTTGATCAGGATGACCTACGTGGCCGGGCGGTCAAGGCACGTCAGATTTAATGACGGTTTTTCTCTCGGGTACGCAAGTTCAAATTTTTTTTAACAAGATTTCTCGAATATTGGGGCATATGTGTTGTGTTGCAGTGGATATCGACTCGAAATGAAAAATTAGACAGCCGAGTTCGAATTCCAGTTGAATTCGTTGCATTCACTTACACACAAATACCCTTGAAAAAAGTATGAATCCGTCTCTTCTCCCTCCAAGTATGGGTTAAATATCAGGACAGATTGGGTGCTATAGCTTTGGTTGGCAACCAGTCTACTGCAGAAAGTAATCGCAACCAACTGCGGGAAAAATCTTCTGCCTAGTCAGTCATGTTTCTTTTGAGACATGATCGCCCAAGCGTGTATCATGTATGGCACTTAGCTGACTGACTTAAATATAAATAAATAAATATACCATTTAATAATAAAAACAGATCCTCTATTGAAATGTGAGTATCCATAAGAAACAATGTAAAAATATGTCGGATTTAATCTATTTCCTAATATAGATACATATGATATCGGCAGGAATTTGAAAACAAAGTCTTTATACACACAGGTACTTCCTTACTAACCCTAATTTAAGGTATCAGACAGCCCTCTTCTGAAAATACTGGGAATTGAAAAAGAATGACTTAAATCCACAGATAAAGTGGAAGCTGATCGGCAAGGCACTTACTCCTAATAGCTTAAGGGATAGACGTAATCTATGTTTAACAGAAAATAAAATGAAGATTTTGAAATTTCAATATCAGAATGTACTTCTGAATAAACGTAAAGAAATCATTAGTATGTGTCATCACCGGAATGAAAGCCAGAGAGGTATTCATTCATGCGTAGCGTATCTGGGACAAGTGAACTTAGAGGAACCCATCCCTATCCCGGTCAAACCACAGCGTATATCCTACTTGAATGGTCACCTTTATTTACGGACACGTGGCCGTTGATGGCCTCGAGGGAACCATCTGCCCTGGCCCTTGACTTCAGTCAGTTAAGTGCCATACGTGAAACACGCTTGGGCGATCATGTCTCGAAAGAGACATGACTGACTGGGTAGGAGATTATCCCGCAGTAGGTTGCCATTGCTTTCTGCATTAGACTGGCTGCCAGCCAAGGCTATAGAACCCAATCTGTCCTGTTATTTAACCCATAACTGGAGGGAAGAGATGGATTAATACCTTTCCCAAGGGTATTTGCGCGTAAGTGAATGCAAGGAATTCAACTGGAATTCGAACTCGGCTCCCCGATTTCTCGTTCCGAACCGATATCCACTGCACCACACAGGCATTGGAAAACCTTTTTCGAGGAGTAGACTGAATGGCTCATTTCAAGGTGGGTCGCACTATTAAAAAGATTTGAGGCAATCTTTCGTAGTAAGAACCGCTGCTATTTTCACTACGGAAGACCGTATGCTTAAAGCATATACGTTAGAAATGGGAGAAACGTTTTTTTTTTTTAGAAAAGATTTTTTATAATTAAAAATAATTGAAATCTTTGTATAATTGAAATCACTGATGAAAGAATGATTAACACGTCTTTGCGTGTGATTTATGTCTAATTTATTCATTTGAGAAAGAAAACATTTTCAAAGAAAGCATTCTGATGAATGTTTCCTGTTTCAAAAGCAAAAGATGTTTACTTACACCTATGATCTTTCTTAGTGAAAATCACAAGTGGTTTAAAACGTTGACAATAATACTTTCCCCCAAATTTGACAAAATTCAAGAAACGTATTTAATCATTGCTTATATATGTGGTTATGTACGCGAGAGTGTGTGCGTGAACAAGCGAGAACGAAACAAATTAACAGCCATTTCATCTGTGATGACATTCTTCAGCATTTGTTGCCATATTGACTGCCATTACATAACAGATCATTTCTCTTTTCTTTGTTTCTAACGAATTTTTCCTGTTTCTTAATGATTTGGCTAGAACTTGAAAGGCATCTTTCACATGTCTCGTTTCATGGAAGAAGGAACGAGCAACATAAAAAGAAAGCAGATTTGTGTAGTTTCTAGACTTTTTAAAATTTTAATTCATTTCAAAAAGAAATCTACCGTTTAAAATTGGTTTGATATTTAGCGAATTTCAAAATAATTTCTCGTGTAGAAAAATAACAGCCATAATACCAAAAATAAAATATTATTTGAAATTTGGTTCCAAATGTTTTTGCATGAGGTGAGAGTTCTGATAATTTCCTGTATAAATGATTTCGTCAAATAAGAAGGAAAAAAAATCAATTTTAATTTAATCTTGCAATCAATGGATTCCAATAATCAAAAAATATTGTGAATCTTTAAAATAACAGAATCACCATCTAGGCGGAGAGTTTCAAATTACAGTCTTACTTTTGGGGCGTTTTTTTTTTTTTCATAAAGTAGCACCCAATGACTAGTTTGTTTTCAGGTTAAAGTGCAAAAATAGAATTTCTGTCTGAATTTTTGGAAGGAGAGGATATCATTATTTACATTATTTATATTCGGACTAATGTCCTCATCTTTGTCATCAACTGCAGTTGCAACCTAATCAGAAGACAGGTTAAGTTTAAAGCTCCAAGGTCACTAGAGTAAAATATGGGACAACGGTCTAATGGGTAAAAGCGTTGGTTTGTGAATTTGGTGATATAGTGATTGTGAGTTCAATCCTTGCATCGGGAAATGTGTAACTTAACAGTAGAAAATAATAAATTGACGATATAGTGTAAGTAATGATAAAACCTCATCCCAGTAATTCAGAGAGAAGGCGATCACGTGACCAGAACAAAGTTGAGGGCAATAGCTCGCATGTAAATAGTGTAAATAATGATAACACTGAAGCTATAGGGAGACGGTTAATGTTTATTTAATTCGGCCTTGTCATACATAACCGAACTCCCTATAGTTTACAGGTTTTATCAGAAGGTTGGAATAGTGTGGAAAAATATACATTTTGCATTTTGATATAGAAATTTATTAAAGGAATAAAATAACAAGAATAGGTAATAGTTAAAAGTTCAATGAGAAAGTTGAGGGTATCAAGAGTTCATAGAAATGTTCGTAGTACTAATTTGTTGTTAACAGTTTAGACGTATGTATGTATGTATGTATGTATGTATGTATGTATGTATGATCGTTTGTTTGATGTCTTTGAATAGAGAAGAAGTAAAAGGAATCAGTACACGAGAAAGAAAGGGAAAGAGGACGAATGTCTGGGTCACTTGAAGCTCCTCCCGTTACATTTTAGCTTGTCGTCTCTGCTGCTTCCATCCCAGACTGACTGACGCTGATCGCGAAGTTTTTATATTCTTTTAATTTGCTTCCATTGGTCAGAATATCAATTTAACACCTTCTTGCGAGATCCGGTATCGACTTTTTTTTAAGCACATTGTCAATCCTTTTTCTGTTTGGGAAAAACCAGGATTTCACACATCATTGTGAATTTTTGTAAAAGTGAAGAAGAAGGTTGATTTTAATTTTTAATTTCCTATCCACCACAACACCACGTCCCATGGAAAAGGCGATCACGTGATAACAACAACAAAGGTGACGTCAATAGTCCGCATGTGAATAGTGTAAATAATGATAACACTTTATCCTAGAAAGTCAAAGAGAAGGCGATCACGTGATAACAAAGATGAGGGCAATAGTCCGCATGTAAATAATGCAAAAAAAAACAACTTAATTTCAACGACTTATAGGTATCGATAACGTTTACACTGACATAGAATGTGTAGCAGTGTGTCTTTTTGTTTTTGTTATTTTTCCTAAGCTCCCTTTCGCCATCCATTTACTCAATATCGCAAAGTATGTTAATCGTTGTTTTCCTGTCTCTCTTCTCCTCCATCTACCCCATGAGTATCAGATTTTCCAAGTCCTCCTTCCTCATTATATGTCCCAGAAACCTCAACTGTCTTTTCCTGATATTAAGTATTATTTTCCTTTATTTTCACTAAAACTTCGTTGCTACTCATATATTCGGTCCACGGTTTCCTCAGTTTTCTTCTGTATAAAATACATTTCTGTTGCTTCAATTTTCGTCTTCATCTATGAGGAGAACGTCCAACACTCACTGCCTTACAGGAGGACAGAGATCACATAGCAGTTTAGTACTCTTTTTCTTGTTTCTTTACTATTTCCTTTGTACTCTGCTCAGCTTTTGGAATGTTTTCTTGGCTAACCTAATCCCCCTTCGGATTTCAGTGTCACACTTTCCGTCCTCTGTTAAAACACTTCCTAGAGATTTAATTGTTCCCACTTGACTCTCAACGTGGTCCATAACGCTACCTGGAAAGTGGGGGATAAGCGCAGAAGATGGCCGTATGCGTGGGGCCGTAAGATAAACCCTGGTTAGACCATGTCACATCATGTTATAAATGCATTTTAAAAATCTTTTTGCATAAATATTTACCCTTTTAGGTGTATTTTAAAATTTTTCATTTTCAGTTGTAATATTTGAATGGGGTAAAAGTTCAGAGCTTCTGTGGTTCGGAACGGTAACCACTTGGCTATTCTCACCCCAGCTTAACTTTTGATTATTGACGTTGCTATAATGTTTTCTTTGGCCCTGAGGATGTGCAGGTGGTGCAATGAATAGTGGCTCTGTTAGAAACATCGGAGGACCAAATTCCAATTTCTGTTAAATCCGCTCACGCACAAATAACCTTCAGTAAGGTATGAATCCATTCCCTCCTGCCAGGTATGGGTTAAATAGCAAACTTTGTATATGGAATGAATCAGTTTTATTCTCAAATAATTGGTAATGCATTCGCTAAAAAAGAATTATTCTTAAAATCCAGACTGTGATTCAGCTTTAAATCACCCCCAAAAGTGTTGATAAACCGTAAAAACAGAAAAAAAACAAAATAAAAAAAAACAAAAAAACAGATGCACATGGGAGCACAGTGCGGACCTTTGATGCCTTTATATCGAAGATTAAGTGTACAACTTTTAGAAATACTAAATATGAATTAGAAAACAGTTGAGCTGTTTGTGAAATGATGCATTAGTGAGTTCCTGGCTAAGAAATTCAACACAAAAACGAAATGGGCCATTCACGTTATTCACAGAAGCACATGATATTAGCTCTGCTACATTAACTACGCTCAGTTTAGCAGTGCATCGTTGGGGGAGCCAGTTCGTGTAAATATCTGAAAAGCAGCACTGTGGAAAGAAAAGATTAAACACCATTGATCCAACTTTATATTTTGTTTTTGAGAATCAGCTCGTTTATTTTGCGCAGTTCTAAATGAAATTGAATATTTTAAGACTTATTTTCATGCTGGAATTTTTTATTGGGTGAGTCGAATAAAGCATAACGGAACAAGTTGTTAAAATTTAATCCCCGGAATGACTGCAGCGAACAAGTATATCCTATCGTGTCTGGACATTTTCTAACTTCCGTTTCCCGAGCAGTAGATAAAGTTGTGCGTGCTCATGTTATACAGTCAGTCAGTTAAGTGCCATACGTGATACACGCTTGGGCGATCTAGTCTCGAAAGAGACATGTCTGACTAGGCAGAAGATTATCCCGCAGTAGGTTGCCATTACTTTTTGCAGTAGACTGGTTTCCAACCAAGGCTACAGCACCCAATCTGTCCTGCTATTTAACCCATAGTTAGAGGATTCATACATTTTTCAAGAGTATTTGTGCGTAAGTGAATGCAACGAATTCAACTAGAATACTAACTCCAATACGGTTTTCGAATAATGAGTAAGAGGAGTCTAGAGTAGCAGATTTACATCAAGATTTGTATTAATTTTTAAAGCCGTATATCAACTCTGTAGGTTATTTAATATTTAAATGTAAATATTTTATATATATTATTATTTTACTTTTGCAAATAGTAATGGTTTAGTGATAAAAGTCTTACTAATTAACCCATAGTTGGGGGGAAATAGGTGGATTCATACCTTTCTCAAGGATATTTGCGCATAAGTGAATATAACAAACCAAAATGGAATTGGAAGTCATTATCCATGACATCCCAGACAAATCTAAGTTTACAGTACCTGGTAATTTCAAACGGTCACCCTTCTAGATACTGACATGGATCGACGTTGTTTAACTTTGGTAACCGTACTGAACTGGTGTTTTAATGTAATGTGGCTGTAAATCCGTGAGACGTTAATTCTATTAAAATGGTTTATGGTGAACATGCTGTGAAGAATTTGAGTGTTGTTGAGTGTCAACACCAAGTTTAAGAGAGAGTAAGAAAACGTAGACAGCACTAAAACACCAAGAACCGAAACAATTCTTAACGTAATGTTCTCAGATCGAAGATTAAGTCCACGACTGATAGCAGGAGAACTGAATATTGAGATACAGCCCAGCTGTTTCTAAAATCGTTAGGAGTTCGTGAATTCCATTACTGAGAAATCCATTGGTACCTTATTTGTTAGAACTATGATTTCTGACTATTTCAAAAATTGAAAAATATCCTGAAAGAACGAAGATCGATTGGGATACCTGACACCTAGCAGAACGAAACTAAATTGCTAAAAGTATTCTAGAAAATGGAGTTACAAGAATCTATTGCACTATTGTTTCTGGAAGTATACAACTTCACAAGGGGGTAGCAGTTGTAAATGTATTGAAGCTATAGAGAGATGGTTAATGTTTATTGAATTGGCCTTGTGTCAAACATAACCGAATTCCCTACAACTTACAGATTTATTCATAATCAACTCGCTTCCATATTCTTAATTTCCTGACGGCTACAACCTCCAGGAATTTAAATGCAGTGTCAATACTCATCTATTAACCACTTGACTCTAATTCTTTCACCACCCCGTATATCCTTTCCTTTCTCTCCAAAGGTGGAGAGAAAGGAAAGGATATACGGAGTGGTGTCATCACACCTGTATTCCCATCCTTCTGATGTCATCACACCTGTATTCCCATCCTTCTCTTGCTCCTTTTCAACTGGTTCGTCTTCCTCTTCACTCTCTTCTACTTAATCTTTTTACTCTTATGTAGCCCCCTGCACATCAGTGGCATTACCGCCTTGCTCGGGGTGATACGATTAAAAAAAATCAGAAGGTTGGAGTAGATAGACTAAGCTATCACCCGGTTCACACTCCACCCACGTCTATTGAACAGGTGAAGAGGCTCACCCCTTGTTCCTTGTTTAGGATGTGGTTTCCGGCTTTCTCTTTTCCAATCTTTTCACTGTTTTCTTTTTTTTTTTTCAATTGGAGTAGATAGACTAAACTATCGCCCGGTTCACACTCCACCCACGTCTATTGAACAGGTGAAGAGGCTCATCCATTGTTCCTTGTTTAGGATGTGGTTTCCGGCTTTCTTTTTTCCAATCTTTTCATTCCTACGTAGCCCCCTGCGCTTCAGTGGCGTTACCGCCTTGCTCGAGGTGATATGATTAAAAAAAAAAAATTGGAATGTGTGGAATAGTGGAAGAATAAAAGTATACATTTTTGCATGTCTGAATAGAAATTTATTGATAAGAAAGAATATCAAGAATTGGTAGAAGTTAATGTTCAATTAGAAACGTTATTAAGAAGTTAAGGGTAGAGTTTGTAGTTGTCCTTGCATGTATGTTTGTATGTCTGTATGTATGAGCGTTTGTTGGGTAGGAGTGCTTTTGAAGTATTCGCTCAGTGTTTTTTGGTGGAAGGGAAGGAGGTGAGAGATGAACGCGGAAGAAAAAGAAGATGAGAGAGAAAGATAGAGACAATAATAATAACGTACCCTTGACGTTTATCAAAGTTACATGTTAACTACGCTGATCTCATTTCTTTTTGACGACGGTCAAACTTGCTCGTCTTATTTGGGAATTCACTCCCGGATGTGATTCTGGCCTCTCCATTAAACATTTCGCATCGACGTGTGAAATTTTGCATGTGTTGTGTATATTAAGCAAAGTTTGTAAATTCTAGAAAATTCGTTTATTTCTAACAATGAGTCAGATTTGAATTTTAAATGAAGATCTTGTTTTGTTCACTACAGTATAAGCAAAATTTCGATTGGCAGGGCTATTCCGTGAATTACGTTGTAACGCCTCATATTAATCAATTTCAAGGACTTCAAAATCTGTATAATATTAAAGTATATGTAACGCTGGAATCAATATAACGTTTATTTTCTATCTATCTTAAATGAAGTTAGACTTCTATTTTCTGAAGAAATAACTAATCTTATGAAATAGATAAGATTAATCTCACGTCCCATATGCTGAGAAGGCTTGCATCAGGATTTGACTAACTCTTAGGAGGAACGTATTGCATTTATACTGGGCTTTTCCCGAGGCAGGGACACTCAGACAACGAGAATGTTAATAAAGGATATTAAATCGGAAAAGCTTTCGGGAACATTTGTGCTTTTATGAGAACAAATGCTCCTTTTCAACATTCTGTAAGAAAAAATCGATAGTTGTTGGATAGATTTTCAAGAAGCATTTCTTTAAGTACTTGCCGATCCGGCTGCAAAAAGGTACATTATATAATATCTGTGTTTTAGACTAGACAAATATAATACACTAGCAGTATAGCCCGGCGTTGCTCGGGTGTAATGAAAGCTTTAAAATTAATCCATGGTCCTGGAGCTCAGACTCTTTCGATGTTGGCACGAAAGTCTAAAAAGCAATAGTTGTTTTCAGTCAATTTGAAACCGGAGATTGAAAGAAAAATGAATGGATGTAGGTCAAACAAGTTTTCCATCGCAAACTGAATTTTGAAGGCGAGATAAGTCCTCTGAGTAAATGGTTTCATGGCTGAGACTACGAACTACAATTATACCTATTTAGAGCAAACCCCGAAGCAAAAACCAAAATAAAAGGGCTGAAAACCTGATTTAGATCAGACCCGATAGGATATCGGAGTATCGATTTCCAATATCGGGGTCAAATAAGTCATCCAACGATAAACTAACCTAAGTAAGTCCATGAAAACTTATCTTACTCATCGGGGGTAAAATTGGAGAAAATGAACTATATTGATGGCTGAATATCGGTTTTTGATCAGATTCGATAGAATATCGGGGTATCGATTTCAGATATCGGGAAAAATGTGTCGTCTGAGAAGATCTACTAAAGTTTGAGCCTAAACACTATAATTTTACCAAGTTAGAGCAAATTCTGCAGCAAGAACAACGATAAAAGATCTGAAATCCTGATCTTGATCAGACCTGATCAAGGCATTGTGGGGAAATCGGAAAAAATAAGTAGCCCATGACCTGACTGGAAGCCTAAAGAATATTTTGTGTGAAGTTTGGTGAGAATCGGATAAAGATTGTGGAGTTGTATAAAGGACATACATACATACATACATACATACAGACAGACAGACAGACAGACATTACCTTTTTTATTCATAGATAACTCATTTTATCGACTTTAGAATTAATCTAAACTTATTTATAAATGGAACTTTGTCTGTGTGTGTGTGTATCCGTTACCTATAGACTCCGAAACGGCTGAACCAATTTTCTTGAAAATTTACACAGTTGTACTATAAGCGTCTGCGAGTGTTGTTAGCTAGGCTTTGTGTCGAGGTACCCCTGATAAATATCGAAAATCGATAATCGAAAAAATCGGGTTATAGAAGGTGTGGTTCGATTTTAATCAAATTTGATACACTCATAGACAAAGACATAAGAAACGATATTCAGAAGTTTCAAGGTTGCAGTTCTTACAATAGTGCAGGAAATTTGATATCGATATCAGGAAACCAAAATTTGATTTACATCCATTCATTTTTCTTTCAGTCTACGGTTTCGCTTTAACTGGAAACAACTATTGCGTTTTAGTCTTTCGTGCCAACATCGAAAGAGTCTGAGCTCCAGGACCATGGATTAGTTTTAAAGCTTTCATTACACCCGAGCAACGCCGGGCTATACTGCTAGTTTATTAATATAACTTGGATTTTTTCTAGAAATAAATATATTTATCTTATGCAGCTATGATTAATATAGTTTGTATAAAAATCCCTGTCAAATTAATCAGTGTAAGTATTGCTACAATATTTGCTGAACTTGGTACTGAAAAATGCGAGTTATTTATCCAGGTTTTTCTTTCGTGTGTTGTATACTTTCAAGGACATGGTCTATAATGGCTATACACAACATCCTAGCATTCCTAGTGCTAAGTAATATATATCTTATTATCCCTCCCAGTTACTGTTCTGCCAACCATTTACTAATTATGAAGGTTAATAGCTGCTTCCCTTTGTCCCTCTTTCTTTTTCTTATATGTACTGTGAATGCTAAATTCTCGAAGCCCTCTGTTCTTATTATGCATTTGAACTATCTCATTGATACCACTTCTTTTCTTCTATGGGCTGTGTCCCTTCAGGGCGTAGGCGATCGTGGCCTTCCCCATCTCCCTATCCCCTGTAACTCTTCATAGCCTTCCTCTTATTGCTCCTCCCAAATCCTACTCTGCCAACCTTTAACTCAAGCACAACAAGTATGTCATGTATTACGATCCATGTCTCTCTTTCCCTCTATCTGTCCTGTGAGTATCAGATTCTTCAAGCCCTCCTTCTGCATCAGATGTCTCAGAAACTTCAGCTGTCTTTTCCTGATATTAACTATAAGTTTCCTTTCCGTTTCCATTCTCTCCGAAATTTCGTCGTTGCTCACATGCTCGGTCCATGGTATTCTCAGCATCCTTCTGTAGAACCACATTTTGGTTGCTTCAAGTCTTTTCTTACATCTTTGATTTTGTCCAGCATCCGCTGCCATATTGAAGGACAGATATTTTTGTTCCCGTTTTCTTTAAAACTTCCTAATTGCTCATGTGTTCCGTCCATGGTATTCTAAATATCCAACTGTAGAGCATCTTTTGTCGCTTCGAATCTCCTTATCACCTGTGAGAAAATTTCCCAACATTCACTGCCATAAAATAGTACTGATATCAGCACCATTTTTCTTTTTTTTATTTTTGTTTCCATAGTAATATTTTAGTTTCTTCTAAGTAAAAGTATCCTTTTTGTTTACATTTTACTTAAAACTTCTCACATGTTCTGTCCCTGGTATTCTCATCATCCTTCTGTAGAGTCGCATCTGTTTCCTCAACTCTCCTCTTCATCTTTGATGAAATTACCCCGCATTCCCTGCCATAACTTTTTTATAATCATTTCACCCCAAGTAAAGCAGTATTGCCACTGGTGTGTAGGGATTTACATGAGAGGAGAACAAAGAGAAAGCGGGTCAAGATATAGAGGGTGTTGGAGAAAGGACAAGAGAAAGATGGAACTACTGGGGCGCAGGCCGTTACGTAAGAGTAGAGCAAGATGGAAGAAGAGAAATATAAAGACGGTGGCGGGGAAAGGATAACAGATAAATAGGAATACAGGAAGATTGGTATTACAATTAGTCGTCATGTAGGGTATGCGCTACTTTTCTCTATCCCTTTTATTTCTCAATATGCCCAGTGAGTGTCAAATTTTCTAAGCCCTCTTTCCTCATTGTGTGTCCTAAAGATTTCTTTTTGATGTTAAGTATAAGTGCCCTTTTCGTTTCCATTTTCCTTAAAGCATATTCAGTGATAATATTCTCAGCATCCTCAGTAGAACTGAAATTCTGTTGGTCATGTACCCACTTCATCTGTGATGTTGACTTAGGTTAGCAGACTTTTGCATTATTAATTAATTACCCTAGCGAAATATCTGCTTACCAACAAATGCAACATGATAGGTGACCACAGTAAGTCAACTCATTTTTGATATTTTCTCATTTTGATTACGTCTGACAAAAAGCTCTGCAAACGAAAGGCGCTTTCTAACTATTGTTGATGACACTTCTATGTATGATGTCCATTCAGGACTTTGGTGATTATGACTTTCCACATCTTCCTTTCCTTTGTAGCTCTTAATAAATTTTATCCTTTTTTTTTTTTTTGATCTCGCCTAAACCTTGTTCAGACGTCCATATATTCAAACTTGCTAGGTAGGTTATGCATTGTAGTTTTTTTTTTCCTTGCCTTCAAACTTTCCTTTAAGTATCAAATTTTTCAAACACTCTTTCCTCAGTATGTGCCTTAGAAAATGTTATGTTGTGGCTCGTACCATCTGACAACCGGTCGTCCGGATGTATAAAAGACAATGTGCGTTTATCATGAACTTCGAGAAGTAACACCTACTAAGTAACAAGAGACTGTAAGTATTGTATATACCTCTTGGTTGTACCAATCTGTTAATAAAGTAGTTTATCTACATTTCTCTCTGTATGTCTTCATTACACGATACAACAGAAAATTTAACTGTCTGTTATTGATTTTAATTATAAGCGTCCTTTTTATTTCCATTTTCTCTAAAACTTTGTCATTGCGCCTAAGTGCATGGTATTCTCAAAATCTTTCTGTAGTACTATATTTCCGTTGCTTAAAATCTCTTCTTCATCTTTGATGAGATTAAACGTAGCATGCGATGAAAAGTGTCCAGAATTGGCCAACCTTTCTGGTTGGCCAATTCCAATTCTTTGAAACGGTATCGTCACCGCCGGATTTTGCAAACTTGGCAGAAATCAGTCCAATTGGCCTGGGATGTCCTATTACACCATTCGTGCTCGCCTCGCCTTGATTCCTCCAAATTTTGTTTAATGAGAAGACCTTCAATTCTTTAGAAGCTAATAAAAACATGTTACACTAGTTCATCTCCTAGATGCAAAGTTCTGGGAAGGAACCATGAAGCTGTCTCAAAGATTGGTGAAAACTAGTGGAATAAGCATGGCATATATGTTTTAATAAATCTATATTGAAATATCTAAATATTTTCCTAAAAATGCTATGAACATTTGTTCCAACCAAATACATTAGTGAATCAATCTGCGAGACGATCTTGCTAATAATCAGGTTCTGGTAGACGCCTACGTTGGTTGCAGCCTGACAAACAGATGATTTCCTATGTACAGCCAAGCAGACAAGTATACAAATAAAATAAATAAAAATAAAAAATAAAAATATAAATAAATGTTGATTTTTAAAAAAACTATAAATTCTTTCTCTCTCTTCGATAGAGTTGATGAAGGGGCCAGCTTTGGGAGGGTAAATATAAAGAAAAAAGTGGTGCAAATTTTGAATAAAGACTTAAAATAGATATAATATTTTCCCAAAAGTCTAGCCGAACTACTTAAAAAAAGAAGCAAAAAAAACAAAAACGATTCTATTTTCACTAAAAAGCACGGTCGACTTTTTTAAAAACATTAATCATTAATGAAATCAATGCGGGTATCAGCAAAAATAAGATTACAGAAATCACTCATTTACTGATATTTTAGTGACGTGATTATGACAATCGATATTGAAATACAGAGCCGGCAAATTATTCTACATATTTTTTCTGCGCAATTTTACAGATATTTACTAAGCGAAGCCTTGTCTGCAGTAAGGAGACGGTCGTAGAACTTTTGTCAGGTTATTTAGTAAGTTTATTCAGCAAGCATTGATAAATACAAATATTTTTATTTTATTTTTAACAATTAATATTAACTAGCAATATAGCCTGGCGTTGCTCGGGTGTAATGAAAGCTTTAAAACTAATCCATGGTCCTGGAGCTCAGACTCTTTGGACGTTGCAACGAAAGACTAAAAAGCAATAGTTGTTTCCAGTTAAAGCGAAACCGTAGACTGAAAGATAAATGAATGGATGTAAGTCAAATTTTGATTTCCTGGTATCGATATTAAATTTTCTGCACTATTGTAAGAACTGCAACCTTGAAACTTCTGAATATCATTTCTTATGTGTTTGTCTATGAGTGTATCAAATTTGATTAAAATCGGACCACTCCTTCTATAACCCAATTTTTTCGATTATCGATTTTCGATATTTATCAGGGGTACCTCGACACAAAACCTAGCTAAGAACACTCGCTGACGCTTATAGTACAACTGTGTAAATTTTCAAGAAAATCGGTTCAGCCGTTTCGGAGTCTATAGGTAACGGACACACACACACACACACACACACACATACACACACACACTCAGACAAAGTTCCATTTGTAAATAAGTTTAGATTTCTTACAAAAACATTCTTTGAAGGTATTTTTAAACACATGCATTCACATGTAGTAACATTTAAAGAAGTTTCCTACAAAGGTAGAAAAGAAACGCTCCGACCTTGGAAAGATGTATCCAATATATAAAATCTCGAAAAGAAACTTAGCCTTGACTTGTGACGATACCATAACGGTGTCTTCAGAAAATTTCGAAGTCAGCATGAACCTGCTCAGTTAAGTGACAAACTTATTAACTTATTTGCATTATCGAGAACTTTACGATAAAAAAAACTGCTTGCTAAACTACTTTTGTCCGTAAAACTACTGAAAAAACCAGACTCTTCGCAGTAAACACGCACACACACACACACACACACACACACACACATATATATATATATATATATATATATATATATATATATATATATATATATATATATATGCACACTACCGGCCATAATTAATTTTTTAAAAGAAATGTTGTATTTCATACTATTTTACTATTTATTGTTTTTTTTTTTTTTTTTTTTTTTTTTTTTTTTTGTTGTAATTTACAATTCAAATTAATCCAAAGTGATGTTACACGAATATGGACCACACCGGAAAAGACGGTATCAAATGTTTTATCTGTATATATTTTTTGAATGCATATTGTATTTTATACACGCTTTAGAACACCGCCTCCTGTGGTAAGAGATATTTTGTTGAATTTTTGTAGTCAAAGCTTATTTGTAATGTGATGATATATATATATATATATATATATATATATATATATATATATATATATATATATGGGAGAAGAGATATAAAAATTTACTTATATGTGTAGTTACACCAACGTACAAACCACTTTGAAGTCATGCAGGATGAAAATATATATGAAAATATATATATATATATATATATATATATATATATATATATATATATCAGGTTTGTTTTTATTATTTGACAGTAATATGTCTCCCGGTCGAAATATTCGAGAAATCTTGTTAGAAAAATATGCACCCTCCGCCAGAATTTAAACCCTGAGTCCCCTAGAAGAAACCGCCATTAGATCACATAACAAATCGCTGATTAATAGTTCTTCTGAACACGCATTTCTCCCGAGTCTCGAAATTTGCATCTACGCTGTTTTGTATCTTAACGTAAACAAAGACATTTTTAGGAAATGGATTAATTATGACTCAATGACATAGTTTTTAAATATTTTTTATTTAAACGCTATTTTTAATGTGTACATATATTTGATATTTGATCAGATTATGTTTTATTACTATTAAAACTACACACTATATTTATTTAAATCTACCAACCAGAATATTTAAAAAAATCTTTTTGAAGCTGCGTTATATATATATATATATATATATATATATGGTTATATCAATTTTACATTGCAATGTAAAATTGACAAAATCATATAATTATATTATATTAAGCTCTATAATACTCATTATATTGATCACTGTTTATAATAAAATAAATGCCAGAGCACTCAAAATATAAAAAAAAACCTTGAGTCCTCTTCACTTGGAATTATATATATATATATATATATATAGAGAGAGAGAGAGAGAGAGAGAAAGCGAGAGAGGGTGGGGAATGCTAGAAGTCGTGAATCTTTTGTTTAAAGTCTAGATTTAATGTTGTTATTACTAATTACTTCCTTTTTTTATATAATACATTAAATGCCCATAATGATAATTGTATCGCTACACGTGTTTTTATCCAAAGTTGACTCTTTTCAGGCCAATAAATTTTTGTGACCTTACATAGTGAGATCCGTTTGTGTCTTTTTGACGGCCGAAAATACTTCTTCTTCTTCTATGTGCCCTGTCCCTTCAGGACGTAGGCGATCATGGATCTCCACGTCCCCCTATCCCTTGTGGCTCTTAGTATGTTTGCTCCTGTTGCTCCTGGCAAACCCCGTTCCGTCATCCACCTGATCAGGCCCTGCAAATATGTTATCCGCTGCCTTCCTCTGTCTCTCCTTCCTTCTATCTGACCAGTCAGTATCAGGTTCTCCAGGCTTTCCTTCCTCATTGCATGTCCCAGGAACTTCAGTTGTCTCTTCCTGATGCTCAGCATCAATTTCCTTTTTGTTGCCATTCTTTCTAACACTTCGTCGTTGCTTGTATGCTCAGTCCACGATATCCGTAGCATCCTTCTGTAGAACCACATTTCGGCCGCTTCCAGTTTTGTCCTCATTTTCGATGATATTGTCCAGCATTCACAGCCGTACTGAAGAACTGACATCACGTAGCAGTCTAGCACTCTTTTCTTCGTTTCTATTGAGATCTTCCTGTGTGTTAGTATTTTGCTCATCTTCTGGAACGCGTCCTTTGCCATGCCAATTCGCCTTCGGATCTCCGTGTCGCACTTTCCATCTCCTGTTAGAACACTTCCTAGGTACTTAAATTCTTGGACTTGTTTGATTCTGTTATCCCCCACCTGTATTTGGCATTTTGGGTTGTATCTTTTGCTGATGACCATGCACTCAGTTTTCTTAAAGTTTATTTGTAGTCCCATCTTGTCACTCTCCACTGCTACTTTCTGTATGAGATCTTGCAGTTTCCTTTCCGTGTCCGCAATCAGTACTGTATCGTCCGCGTATCTTATGTTGTTCAGGTTGTGGCCTCCAATAATAAATCCTGGTGTGTCATCTAGGGTCCTCAAAATATTCTCGCTGTATAGGTTGAACAAATCCGGTGAAAAGACACAGCCTTGTCTTACGCCTTTTTCTATCTTTGTGTATCTACTGAGGTCGTTACCTGTCCGTATGCAGGCCGTTTGCTGCCAGTAGAGATTCTTGATTATTCTTATATCTTTGCCGAAAATGTCGAGGTTTCCTATCATTTCCATCAATTCTTTGTGTCGTATTTTGTCGAATGCTTTCGCGTAATCAATGAAGCATAGGTACAAGTCTTTCTTCATTTGTAATGCCATTTCAGAGAGCATCCTAATCATGAATATGGCGTTCCTTGTTCCAGTGTCTTTGACGAACCCGCACTGTTCCTGTCCTATCTCTGGCCTGATTCTGCTTCTCGCTCTATTCATCAGGATTCTGACAATCAGTTTTGTAATGTGACTCATTAAGCTGATAGTTCTGTGTAGTTCACACTCGTTTGCACCTGGTTTCTTCGGCAGTGCTATAAATATCGACTTGCATAGGTCGTCTGGTATTATTCCGCTGCTATAAATTTCGTTTATTATGTCGGTAATCTTTTCTATGCCATACTCTTCTAAGGCTGTCAGCAGCTCTATCACTATGCCATCTGGGCCAGGTGCTTTATTTCTGTTCATTTTGGCCATTGCCGCTTCCACTTCGGATTTTAGTATTTCCGGTCCATCCATCTCCTTGTGTATTCTCGGTTGTTCTCTCTTGTCGCCAAAGAGATCCTTTATGTATTCTTCCCATCGCTGGAGTATTTCCTCTTTCTCTACTATGATTGTCCCTTCCTTGGATTTTATGCATCCTGTTGAGGAACAGGTTTTTTGTCCTGTCAGTTCTCTTATCTCTTTATGCATTTCTGCTTTGTTGTTCCTGCTCAGTCTCTCTACTTCTGCACATTTGTTGTTGAGCCATTCCTCTTTGGCTTGTCTGCATTTGTTCCTTATCTCCCTGTGAACTTTTTTGTACTCTGTTCCGTGTCTTGGCGTTATTTTTTGTCTCCTTTGCATCATGTGGAGGATCTCTTCGGTCATCCACTCATTTTTCTTCTTCGTCTGATTTCCTTTGGGGCTATGTTGTTCGCTGAGGTCACCATTGCTTCTTTTAGTGACTCCCATTTTGAGTATCCTTTTCCAATTTGTTCTTCATATTTCTTTTTTACGCTGTTATTATATTCTTTCTGCAGGGTGAGATCATCCTCTAGTGTGTCGTATTGCAGTCTTGGTGTTATGCTGGGTTTCTTCAGTCTTCGGAGTTTCACTTTTAGTTTGCAGATGACTGGGACGTGGTCACTTCCGCAGTCAGCACCTGGGTACGTTTTGCATTGGACTACTGCGTTCCTGAATCTCTTGTTTATAGTTATGTAATCTATTTGGTTCTTCGTGTCCCCTCCTGGGCTTCTCCATGTCCATAAACATCGTGGGTGTTCTTGGAACCAGGTGTTAGTAATGACCTGGTCATTGGCTGAGCACCATGAATAAGGGGTCAGTGAGCAGGTCAGAAAGTTCATAAGCGTGCGTGTTCGTTTGTTGAATTTTTGTTGAATTTTTTTCACACTCACTCATTGAATCTCACTCGTTAAGTCCCATTATGGACATTTAACGTATTTTAAAAAAATAAGTAATATTACTACTACTACTACTACTACTACTACTACTACTACTACTACTAATAATAATAATAATAATAATAATAATATTAATAATAAATCTACATTTTAAACAAAACGCTCACGTCTTCTCGCACTTTTCCATCTATACTAATTTCTCTCGTTGGAACAACCGTTATTTCTGTTTTCAATATATATATATATATATATATATATATATATATATTAGTGTATCGAGGCAGCAAATAATTTTCTAAACACATACTGTTAAATATAAGAGACATTGGCTTTATTTTCAACTGAAATTAAAGCCAAAATACGACATTTAGGACGGCTCATGATTAAACATAATAGACATTCATTGTCTCTTATATTTAACAGTATATGGTTAGAATATATATATATATATATATATATATATATATATATATATTATATTCTAACCATATATATATATATATATATATATATATATATATATATATTTTTTTTTTTTTTCTTTAATCGGAAATGGAAAAGTAGGAAGGTAAATTCCAAGAACCTGATCCTAATTAATATTAAAAAAATTTAATATTAAAAAATGATGCAGGAAGAGAGCGCAATGTACTTAAGATTACAGAGCCAATATATAATCAAAAACGTATAATTATTTTAAGGCATTTTGTAAAAATAATAGGTTGATTTCTAATGTTTATCTCACAGAAAGAAATGAATACTTCAGATGACGGCACCTGAAAAAAGTAAAAAAAAAAAAAAAAAAAAAAAAAAATAAATAAATAACTTAGACAAGAAGTAATGCGAAGAATTTTTTTTTGAGACATTCAATATATCAAATAATAAAATGCTGAAGAGCCCCTCAACACATGCCCGGCCTGATGGCTGCCTTCAGAATATCCTGTCATCTTGGTCTTTTTGGGCGTTTCTTTCCCTAGCCATTCATTCTGTTATCTGATCTTCCGCTCGGCAGAGGTAAGCACGATTTCAAGCTCAAGTGGAAAGATCATTGGTTTTGCGTCAGTTAGCAAAGGCCGGCTGCATTGACATGTTGTCAAGCGTGACAGAGTGACTGAACCAACGCTAAACGTAGATCAAACTGCCCCATCGAGGCTGACCGCAAACCTCGAGGGAGCTGGCTTCAAGAAACTATGGCGCCATCTCAACCCATCATGATTAATGAAGTGGGAAAATGATGGAAAGCACTTTTTTCAATTACACTCGTTAGCAGGATTTGTTCAGCGGAAAGATGGTGATGGGTTGCGGGTTCACTTTGCTGCGTCACTTACGGTTGCTTTTAGCCCGGTGGTCAACGCTTGCAGTTGGGAGATGAAGAGTAGAAGATAGGTTTTCAGATCTAGGATTCTTGCAGGGCATCTAATTCAAAAATGAATTATACGATAATTGTTAATCCCTCCACTCCTATTTCTCGTGAATCAGTTTGGGACATTAAAATCCATGTTCACTTTGGTAAAGTGTAATGTCAAAAAATACAACACATAAACACGCACAAAATATATATCCACGCAAAAAATTTGAAGTCTACTGAAAAACTCTAGACACGACCCATACCCCAAAAATATGACCAAATGATAAAAAAATATCAGACGAAGGAAGTAATTTGATATATATATATATATATATATATATATATATATAAGTAGTTTGATATATATATATATATATATATATAATTCTCTCTCTCTCTCTCTCTCTCTCTCTCTCGCACACACATATATATATATTCTATTTGTAAATGAGTTCTCGTTTACAAATAGAAAATATGCAAAAGTTGCACAATATAATTGTATTGAACACTTTTTAATACAAATGTGCACAGGTCTAGCCTTATTATGACGAGAAACTAAGTAATTAAACAATCAATCAATCAATCAATCAGTATATATATATATGTGTGTGTGTGTGTGTGTGTGTATTTTGGCAGTTTTGGCAGCAATAATTATTTCATACATGTTTGATTGAATAATATCGACATGTTTTGCCTTCAAATGTTTTAATTAAATCTTTCAAATTTCCAAAATAATTATTTCATATTATTGCCAAATTCATATTTATTTTAAAACATGTTCTTCCCGAGTACTTTCGAATGTTACTACATTCGTTTTATATTATTTGTATGTTTTCGTTACTGTTTTTAATTCCGGCGTTCTTATTAGTCGTTCTTTAACTATTCGGCCTCTTTCTGCTTTGTGTACAGTGTCCCCTCAAGACGTAAGCGATCATGGCTTTCCACAGTTTTCTGCCCCTTTTAACTCTTAATAAACTGTTTTTCTGTTGTTTTTTCCTAAGCCCATCTTGGCCATCTATTTTTCTGTTGTTTTTTCCTAAGCCTTTCTTGGCCATCTATTTTTTCTGTTGTTTTTTACTAAGCCCTTCTTGGCCATCTATTTTTTCTGTTGTTTTTTCCTAAGCCCTTCTTGGCCATGTATTTTTTCTGTTGTTTTTTCCTATGCCCTTCTTGGCCATCTATTTTTTCTGCTGTTTTTTCCTAAGCCCTTCTTGGCCATCTATTTTTTCTGTTGTTTTTTCCTAAGCCCTTCTTGGCCATCTATTTTTTCTGTTGTTTTTTCCTAAGCCTTTCTTGGCCATCTATTTTTTCTGCTGTTTTTTCCTAAGCCTTTCTTGGCCATCTATTTTCTGTTGTTTTTTCCTAAGCCCTTCTTGGCCATCTATTTTTTCTGTTGTTTTTTCCTAAGCCCTTCTTGGCCATCTATTTTCTGTTGTTTTTCCTAAGCCCTTCTTGGCCATCTATTTTTTCTGTTGTTTTTTCCTAAGCTCTTCTTGGCCATCTATTTTTTCTGTTGTTTTTTCCTAAGCCCTTCTTGGCCATCTATTTTTTCTGTTGTTTTTTCCTATGCCCTTCTTGGCCATCTATTTTTCTGTTGTTTTTTCCTAAGCCTTTCTTGGCCATCTATTTTTTCTGTTGTTTTTTCCTAAGCCTTTCGTGGCCATCTATTTTTTCTGTTGTTTTTTCCTAAGCCTTTCTTGGCCATCTATTTTCTGTTGTTTTTCCTAAGCCCTTCTTGGCCATCTATTTTTTCTGTTGTTTTTTCCTAAGCCCTTCTTGGCCATCTATTTTTTCTGTTGTTTTTCCTAAGCCCTTCTTGGCCATCTATTTTTTCTGTTGTTTTTCCTAAGCCTTTCTTGGCCATCTATTTTTTCTGTTGTTTTTCCTAAGCCCTTCTTGGCCATCTATTTTTCTGTTGTTTTTTCCTAAGCCCTTCTTGGCCATCTATTTACTCAAGCTCATTTATTATGTTATGCGTTGTTTTCCTCTGTCGCCTTTGCTTTCTGTCAGTTCCGTATGCATCGAATTTTCCAAGCCCTCCTTCCTCATTATATTTCTTAGAAGCCTCAAATGTCTCTTCCTGATGTTAAGTATTAGTTTCCTAAACAGCGAACGGAATTACCCAACGTCGATGCAAACTGCCATCTTTATTCTACTTTTGTTAATAATAATAATAAATATATATTCATCTGGAATTCGAACTCGGCTCTCCAACTTCTCATTCTAAGCTGATGTCCATTACTCCACAACGAAGATCCATTCATAGTTATCTCATTAATATAACGTTCGTTCCACTAACAATTTTCTTAACGTTACATTCTAATAAACCAAACAATCGAATCCTCGCCTTGTTAGATGTTACAAGTTTGTTAATATTTCTGTTAAAGAAAGCATAGAAATAATAATGCGAAACTTATGTAATCATCTTTACACCTAAGATTAGGCCAAATATTTTGCCTTAACTCCTGTCTTCCACTGTGCTAGTACCATTTTACAATCGATATTACATACAGACAGATGACGTAGTGATCGTCCTACTTGATCTAATTTCTACATTAACTATCTAAAAAATCAGTCTTTAATAATTTCAACAAAACCTTCAATATGTGTCAGGTATATCGACAGTATTTACATATTAACCGGAAACAAAGATGAATTAAAAGACCTTAAAGAAAACCAGTTCTATAATAACAATTCACTTACGAACCTAACATTAAAAATAGAATCCTTTTCCTGTGAATTCTAGTAGATGCTAATAATGATGATACTTATTTCAATTTATACAACTGAAAAAAAAAATTGGTAAAATTAAAGTCACCTTAATTATGTAAAGGAATGTCCATAAAGATATAAACTAGATGTTATAAAAAAAAACAAACAAAAAAAAAACATGATTTATAGTGCGAAACTAATGGTTTCGTCTTCTGACGCGTTGTTTTACAAAGAATTAAGCATAAAACAAACCCTTATCAATAATAATTTCCCAAACCATTTTGTTGGCGAAGAAATACGATTATCTTTGAAGAAAGTTTGAAAAATATAATATAAGCAACCAACTTGATATAAACAAAAATAAAGACTTCAGTAATTTGCTTTATTGTGAGCAGATGCATCGTAATTATTTAATAAGACGAAGAGTATATTAAATTATAATCCGCCATTATAAAAAAGTTATAAATCTTAACAAATACCATAAATTTATCATCTATTATGAAAACATTCAAAATTTTTAATCTAATTCTCAGAAATAATTAATCACCTTTAAATTCCACCTTATGTAAACAATGTTCTTCATGAATGCTTATCTCTTTTGGAGGATTATAAGTACAACACTAACAATTAACAGACATTAAATTCTTATATTGGTCACATGTACACCATATTCTCTCGTAGATGGACTTGCCATTTGTCAAGACTTGGTAAAATTAGTGCATATATAAAGATATAAGAAATAAGAAATATAGTATTAACATAGGAGAAATTTTGGTAGATAGCACCGAAATTTTATATCGGATACAGTGCAAAAAAGACTAAAGATTCTGGATGAAAAAAGTAGCCAACATTAAATAAGGTATCTCTTTTCCGTAGGGAATTGTAGCAGTCAGTTAAATTCCATACGTGATACGCGCTTTGAGCGATCATGTCTCTAAAGAGACATGACTGACTGGGCAGAAGATTACCCAGTAGTAGGTTACCATTACTTTCTGCGGTAGACTGGTTGCCAGCCAAGACAATAGAACCCAATCTGTCCTGTTATTTAACCTATAACTGGAGGGAAGAGACGGATTAATACCTTTCCTAAAGGTATTTGTGCGTAAGTGAATGCAAGGAATTCGACTGGAATTCGAACTTGGCACCAGGAGATCGTATACTGAAGTTAAAAAACAAAATAGACATAGAAATTCCAATTGGACCGTTTAAATGATCTTGTAATTTGTTCCATCAGATGTGAGAACGCCGGAATTAAAAACAATTCTTTTTCTTTCAATCAGCTTCACCCCATGTAAGGCAGTAAATCCATTAAAACGCAAAAGGTTACATGGTGTGAAAGAATTAGGAACAGAAACATTAATAATGAACAGGAAGAGGAAACAGTAATCAGGAAAACAGTAGATAACGACGGATATTGCATTTAAATTTTGCAGACTGAAATTGGCCAGAAAGGATAAAAGTCAGAAGGGAGTTCTACAAGTGAGAAGTCCGAGAAGAGAAACTGTTATCATAGAATATAGGGTTACATCTAGCCACTTCAACTGTAAATTGAAGAGATCTTGATGCCAGTCTATTACAGTGATCGAATTCATAAAGTCTAATTATCACAGCGAAGTGCTCATCCGAAAAATTACCATGAAAGTATTTATAAAAAAGACAAAGAATTGCAATCTTACGGTGGTTGGAAAGTGATTGGGGTCGAGTCGCTAGATCAGGACCAATAATATTGCTGATTCTCCTTTAGATTTTATCAAGGAACTCAAGGTAAGTAGCAGGAGGCACTGGATCACATGTGGCAGTAATATTCTAAGCATGGACGAATGGTAGATTTAAAGACATGTTTTTTTAAAATCATATCACCCCAAGCAAGGCGGTAACGCCACTGAAACGCAGGGGGCTACGTAAGAGTGAAAAGATTGGAAAAGAGAAAGCCGGAAACCACATCCTAAACAAGGAACAAGGGATGAGCCTCTTCACCTTTTCAATAGACATGGGTGGAGTGTGAACCGGGCGATAGTTTAGTCTATCTACTCCAATTGAAAAAAATAATAAAGAAAAGAGTGAAAAGATTGGAAAAGAGAAAGCCGGAAACCACATCCTAAACAAGGAACAAGGGATGAGCCTCTTCACCTTTTCAATAGACGTGGGTGGAGTGTGAACCGGGCGATAGTTTAGTCTATCTACTCCAATTGAAAAAAAAAATAAAGAAAAGAGTGAAAAGATTGGAAAAGAGAAAGCCGGAAACCACATCCTAAACAAGGAACAAGGGATGAGCCTCTTCACCTTTTCAATAGACGTGGGTGGAGTGTGAACCGGGTGATAGTTTAGTCTATCTACTCCAATTGAAAAAAAAAGAAAAGAATGAAAAGATTGGAAAAGAGAAAGCCGGAAACCACATCCTAAACAAGGAACAAGGGATGAGCCTCTTCATCTTTTCAATAGACGTGGGTGGAGTGTGAACCGGGCGATAGTTTAGTCTATCTACTCCAATTGAAAAAAAAAATAAAGAAAAGAGTGAAAAGATTGGAAAAGAGAAAGCCAGAAACCACATCCTAAACAAGGAACAAGGGATGAGCTTCTTCACCTTTTCAATAGACGTGGGTGGAGTGTGAACCGGGCGATAGTTTAGTCTATCTACTCCAATTGAAAAAAAAATATAGAAATGAGTGAAAAGATTGGAAAAGAGAAAGCCGGAAACCACATCCTAAACAAGGAACAAGGGGTGAGCCTCTTCACCTGTTCAATAGACGTGGGTGGAGTGTGAACCGGGCGATAGTTTAGTCTATCTACTCCAATTGAAAAAAAAATATAGAAAAGAGTGAAAAGATTGGAAAAGAGAAAGCCGGAAACCACATCCTAAACAAGGAACAAGGGATGAGCCTCTTCACCTTTTCAATAGACGTGGGTGGAGTGTGAACCGGGCGATAGTTTAGTCAATCTACTCCAGTTGAAAAAAAAAAAGAAAGAAAAGAGTGAAAAGATTGGAAAAGAGAAAGCCGGAAACCACATTCTAAACAAGGAACAAGGGATGAGCTTCTTCACCTGTTCAATAGAGGTAGGCAGAGTGTGAACCGGGCGATAGTTTAGTCTATCTACTCCAATTATTTATGTGTATTTATAAAAAAAAAATGAAAATAACTTAATAGAAAAATTTAAATGCCTCATTTTATTTTTTTTTGAAACATCTGAATATTTTGATTACTCAAAAGAAAAAAATGCAGTAATGGTTTAAATAGTTGTACTGAATTTATACCTTTTCATGTGTATATTTGCTTTATAAAACTGAAATGAAGATTAAACGTTAAAAGTGACTGACTTAACCGGAAATTTACTTACGGTAGGTAGATTCTGAGAGAGAGAAAAAATTATTCTGGAGAGAAAAATTGATTCTGGAGAGAAAAATTGTCTCGCATGACACAGTAACAGCTGACCTAGCTATACATTCAATATAGTCTTTTCACTTCATGTCAACTGAGAAGGTTAGCCAGAGAAGACGTAACGAGACACTTTTCTGGAGGTTAGCATAAGCTATGATGACGAAAGACAGAGAGGGGTCTCTCAGATGATTAATGGAGAGAGGTTTAGTTTTTGAGGGGGTAGAATTAACAAGCCATCTTTTGATCCAGTTAACGAAGGTCTTGAGGTCGTTTTAGACATCAGTTGTTATTTTGACTTTGTCGGACTGATCAGCCTTAGTATTGAGACAGGAGTAATTATACACAAAACAGAAAACGAATATAGCAACATTCGAAAGTACTCGAGAAAAATAATATAAAATAAAAATAAATATGAACATAAGAAAATTTACAGACAAAATAAAACAACTAATTCAGAAATTTGACAAATATAATAACAAAACTGATAGACGGAATTTGTCGATATTATTCAACTAAACGTTTGAATAATATCGATATCGAAGTGTGCTGCAAAAATCAAGCTCCAACCAGGGAGGTTATATCATGGCAAGAAGCAAGGGAATTCTCGCATTGATTTCAACAAAGTTAGACAACTTAACCTCGTGGAACAGTTTGCTGAGAGATTTGAGAGCGAACTGAAAACTTAACAACCCGAGGACACTGCTACAGAGAAGTGGGCTACATTACGGGATACCATGCACCGCACTATCTTAGCCACCTTTGGAAGAAAGACCTCGAAGTCACATGACTGGTTTGAGTCAAAGTCCTCTGAGATGATTCCCGTTATTAAAGACAAGCGATCACCCAACGAGAGAAACCTACAGATCCTTCGGGAAGCTAGGATCAAAGCTCAGCAAATTGCCAGACTCTGCGACAACGAATACTGGACAGAACTCAGTGAAAAATTCAAACAGCAGCAATCGCAGGGAATATCAGAGGAATGTATGATGACATCAAAACAGGGATCAGTGCGGAAGAAAACAGTTCCCCTCAATTCCACCACTGGGGTAATCATCACAGACAAAAGACAACAGATGGGGAAATGGTAGCAGGACCTTCAGTTGAATCGTGGAGTCCAACTTGAACCTTCAGCTGAATCTGTGCGAAAAAAGCAAAATAATAATATCCTTAACTGGAGTATAGCTAACATTAAGCGAATGGATACTAAAAAGGAGAAAGCTTCTCACTTGCCATCGCATGCATCATCCCACGGTTGGTGCCGATCGTCTGTATGTGTCCAGATCCGAAGGAGGCAGAGGATTAGTTTAGCTAGAATTGTCTTACAAAACTACAACAATCGACCGAAGACTCGATGGTCTGTGTTAAAGAACATGAAAGAAGTAAGAAACTTAATTCAGTAATAAAGCAAGCCAACAAGTGCAAAATAGAATTTACAGGTGTGAAGAAATGCAAGTAAAACTTAATACACCTACCGAAACAGCAAAAACCTTAAAAAAAAGAAAGCTAAGGTAAATGCAATAGACCAGATACAAAAACGTGGCAAAATAAAGCTCTTTATGGTCAATATTCTTCCCATACCAAACAAACTAATATAGACAAACACTGTACCCATCACTGGCTACGCAGTGCAGTGTTAAAACTGAAAGCAAAGGTTTCCATCTTGTTCACAGGACCAATGCTTGCTAACTAGTGATGAATAAGCATGCATGCTAAAAAATAGTGTTAGCATAAAATGCAGATTCTATGATAATATCTAGAAACAACTGACCATCTTGTATCAGGTTGCACCGTATTGACACTATGTAAATCTCGGCAGGATAGAGTGAGCCAATATCTGCGTTGTAAAATCTGAAACTTTTACAGAAAGAAAGTGATATGAACACCATACAGCCCCGGCTACAGAGATGGGGGACCTGTAAAAATTTTATGATGCTTTAATATGTACACGGACGGAACAATTAAAGTTAATGGCCCAGGCATTGTGATCAGAGATCGCAAAAACAAAATGTGCGTTTATATATATATATATATATATATATATATATATATATATATATATATATATAAGGACCTTGAAATCGAAATCTCAAAAATGTGATACATGAAGACATAAACAATTCCAGTTGTAGTTCGAACCCTCAGATTGATTGGAAAGAAAGAATAATCGAACTTTTAGTGTCAAACTATCAGTAAACCTTTAAATCGAGCTAAAATTTGATCATTCACATTTTAGTGTAATAACGAATAGTTTCTATAAAAACAAACCATTATGTTGATATTGAAATGATAAAGAATAAATGAATTTGAATAAGAATGTACCAAAAGAACTGAATTCATTTCCGCAAATGTTATTTGTTTTATAGTTATGATGAAAGACTTTTTAATATAAAATTTCAAAATAACTTCTCAACTTAACTTGGAGGTAATTTATCATCGACCAATAGAGAACCAATTTAGAATAAAATGGTGCAGGTGTTTCGGTCTTTGGACAATTTGGTTAAAAGTGCATCTCTTCCTTTTTTTTTATTATATATTCCGTGGTGACTAAAGAAAGGCAAAGTAAATTAACTTGATACATTTAAAGCGATTTACAAAATCTGGCAGAAAATCCCATCAGTAATAAGTTTAGCTACTGCATTATGGCACCCACATCTGAAATATGTACGTAGGTACGTATGAGAAACGCCTCGAAAGAACTGTCTATTTAATCGGAAACTGCAAAAGATACAGGAGACAATAAACAACATTAAACAGAGAATGTATTTCACAAGAAAAGTTTTTCCATATATTTTCCACCAATGGTGGTATATTTTGTCAACGATGGATAAAAACCTATATCGTTTTTTACTGAATTTTCGAGGAGTTATTATTTACACCAGTTATTTATATTCGGACTATTGTCCGAATATAACTGGTGTATGGAGGAAAATAGATTTCGATAGTCTATCTTAGTTTCCGCGCCGACCACTGAAGCGCAGGGGGCTACGCAAGAGTAAAAAGATTGGAAAAGAGAAAGCCGGAAACCACATCCTAAATGAAACCTTTATTTAATCTACGGGCGTAGACTATACTTGATCCACTACCGATGTCTAGTTCTTATTTTTATTTAGTAACGTTCAGTGATTGCACGGCCGAATACATACTGTCCGAACAAGTATTGAACTCATTACTACTATGTGAACTAATTTACAATCAAACAGCTTTAACCACAAGACCATTCTCACAAAACAATAAACTGAATATAAGTAGTGTAAGTAAAGAACCTTTATGTTCGTAAAAATTTATATCGGCAAGGCGAGGGCGTAGAGCATGGTTTGTCAAGCTCCTTGCTTTTTGCCACGGATTAAGCCATTTACCTATTTCCAGAGTAATGGTGATTTTCTAAGCAATGCCAAAAGTGAGAAGTACCCAGTGAGGATCGAACTCCCTACTCAGAATTGTTCTAGCGAGACAATCTTGCTAACCATTACACTACATCAAAGTTCCCCTATTGCAGGGGTTAATGAATGACAATGGGTATAATTTTTACGCATGAAGGAATACATTTTTTGTATACAGTTTCATTTCAGCCGCCATTTTGCCAGACTGCCGCTTAGATATTATCTATAACAAGACAATAAATAAAAATAAATACATAAAGAGAAAAAGAAAGAGAACAAGGTGCGACCAGACCTCATCTCCGGGTCGATTTGAAGGTGGTTACATTTTAGATGTGTGTCAACAAACCGCCTCCGCTGACTGACCGCCGTGACCGGTTAGAGACCATCCTTAAATATTGAATCCAGTCACGTGGGGTGCCTCCAGAATGATTTTTTCTTTAGCTGTGGAAAAAACCGTTTCTCTGACGTATTTTGAATTTTGCGATTTGATGACCAATCAGGATCCAGAGTTCCGCTACAGGCTTACGGCAGCATCACGTTGAAACACCAGTTGGCGTAAGATCACTGAAGTTTCGCAACCTCAAACCTAGATAGATGAGCGCTTAGGAATACCAGTTCCATAAATTTGGATGTATAAGTGGTATAATGAATAATGGCTCGGAATTATTGAATTCATATGCACATACAGTAAATTTGTGGATAACGGTGTCCATCCTATAAAGCAAAGAAAGTGAAAAAATATCCTGAGATCAAGGTTATAGCGTTGAAATGACCTGGCAACAACCCAGAAAACAGAAAATTTCTGGTAATCTATATAGCATAAGGTTGATGACAAAGAGCCAACCAATGCCAAGACTTTTACGGTCATAACCAAAGGCGTTTGAATCAGCAGAATAGTGTCAGTGTTTTGTAACTAATTCAGTAATAAATTAGAGCACTCTAATTACTGGCGTATGATACATCATACGCCCCTTCTACCGAGCGCCCATAGCTCAGAAGTAGAATCGCTGAGTGACGCCAATTCAGTCGGGTTTCAATCCTGGGTAAAAAGCAGTCGGATGTCTAACCGTATTGATGAACTCCGAAACAGATCTGTCTGCGGATGACTATATATATATATATATATATATATATTCAACAATAGGAAATGAAGAATTAAAATCAACCTTCTTTACTTTTACAACAATTCACAATGACGTGTGAAATCCTGGTTTTTCCCAAAATAGAAAAATGATTGACCATGTGCTTAAAGAAAAAGTCGAAACCGGATTTCACAAGTAGATATTAATTGATATTCTGACGGCAGACCTGAAGGAGACTACCACCACTTTAAATTCGTTGTTTGTCATTTTTTTACTTTTTTCAGCGCAGTCGTATCGGTTATTACATAAAGTTTCCGATTATCAAATGATATTTGAAAAAATTCAATATTTAAACAATTTTTGGGGGATGGTGCTCACTTTCTCATACAACGTTATAGTAAATCGATCCTCCATTTTGGAATCACTCGCGTTGAGGTCGCTTTGTTTTTTGTTTTTTTTTTGTTTTTTTTGGACGAGTTGTTGCTCTTGTTTTTGTCTTTTTCAAGTTTTCTTCAGTTCTTACGATGGCATTTTCCTCTGAAACTACATGAATGGTTTTATTCAAAAATTTCGCAAGGGATTCAGTAGTTGAATATGCGCAAGCAAAAAAGTTAATTGCACAGGATCGATTTACTATAAGGTTGTATGAAAAACTGAGCCTCCCCCTAAAATTGCTTAAATGTTGAAATTTTTCCAAATTTTTTTTATCAAACGGAAAGTTTTGAGTGTAATCGATAAGATTGCACTGAAAAAAGTAAAAAAAACCCCAAAAAAACAAACAAAAAACCCGGAAAACAACAAATTTAAAGGTGGTAGTAGCGATGGACCAATGGAAACAATTTGCAAGGCCATAAAGCCTTCGCGATCCAGTGCGAAAAATCTAAATTGCTATAAATGGCTTCGATCAGCGTCAGTCAGTCACTCAGATGGGAGCAGCGAGATAGAAACACAACTAAAATGTAACGGGAGAAACTTCAATCTCGACCCGGACAGAGGTCGTGTTCCACATCGTTCTCTTTCTCCTTTTTTCTCGTGTGCTGATTCCTTTTACTTATTCTTCTTTATCCAAAGACATTCCTACGAAACAAACGCTCATACATACATAACTATGTACGCATAAACTCTTTCCAACAAATTACTACTACGAACAAATCTTGATACCCTTAACTTTCTCACTGAACTTTTAACTACTACGAATTCTTGTTATTCCATTCTTTTAATAAATTTCTATTTTAACATGAAAAATATATATTTTATTCTTCCACTATTCCACACTAATTCACACATTCTATTCTCCTGCAAACCAATTTTCTGATGATGATAACCTTCTGATAACTCTGCATAAATCTTGAAGCTGTAGGGAGTTCGATTATGTATGACACAAGCTTACGGCATATCACGTTCAATACACCGGTTCTCGTTCGATCACCGAAGTTAAGCAAGGTGAGCCTGGTCAGTACTTAGATGGGTGATCGCTTGGGAATACCAGGCACTGTAAGCATTCAGTGACGGATGTGCGTTGTGGTACAGTGGATGTCGGCTCGGAAAGAGAAATCGGTGATCCGAGTTCGAGTTCCAATTGAGTACCTTGCATTCACTTAAGCACTGGTACCCTTGGAAAAGGTATCAATCCGTCACTTCCCTCCAGTTATGGGTTAAATAACAGGATGAAGCCTGGAAGGCAACTCATCCAGTGTTGGTGTCACAATAAAAACACCCTTAGTAGCCCTGGCGAAGCATCAAGTATTCAGCCATTTGTCAAGATTATGAATTTCGCTAAAAACTGCGCCAGGGTTACAAATGCACAGGGAATACCGGAGGGGTGTAGCGAGGCTGCAGGACGACGATGACACAAGGCCGAATTAATAAAAATTAACCATCTCTCTATAGCTTCACCCCTTTTATACTATACAGGTAAATATTCTAATAAAGTCTGTAGGAATTGCTAATAAAATTTCAATTACTTGTGAACATGCATGGGCATACAAACTCCTTTTTCGATACTGTACTTTCGTTAAATTCAGGGAAAATATTCGCAAATACAATTACAATAGTGCGTCTTTATCTGTGTCCTTTAGTGCAAAAGTAAATGTCACACCTGGTAGAAGAACATACTGTTTCAGAATAAGTCATTATGAAACAGAAAAAAAGGTAATTTGGCATTCACTCGTAAGTTAAAGTCGAATACATTTAAATATGAATCAGCCAGATTTTTAAGTGAATCAATAATAAATGTAATTAATTTCGAATCAAGTAAAACCTTCCAAAAACAAAAACAAAATTTTTTATAAAAAGTTTAACGCCAATTTTGGTTTTCATTAGAATTGGAATTGATAAGATTTAATTGATCTTTAATTAAAATAAGGGCAACGTAAATTGCACGCAAGGCTGACAAACGTTAATACGTAGAAAAAAGTAGGCGAACGGAGGGTTTTAAAATAAACTTGATATTCGCAAAATAACCCCGGATCAGATAAATTCGTGTCCATAAAAAGCGTAAAATCGATAAATACTCTATTCAGTCAGTTAAGTGCCATACGTGATACGCGCTTAAGCGATCATGTCTCGAAAGAGACATGACTGACTGGGCAGAAGATTATCCCGCAGTAGGTTGCCATTGCTTTCTGCGGTAGACTGGTTGCCAGCCAAGGCTATAGAATCCAATCTGTCCTGTTATTTAACTCAGACCTTGGCTGGCAACCAGTCTACCGCAGAAAGCAATGACAACCTACTGCGGGATAATCTTCTGCTCAGTCAGTCATGTCTCTTTCGAGACATAATCGCCCAAGCGTGTATCACGTGTGGCATTGAACTGACTGAATCTTATTTAAAGCATAATGAAAATAACGTAGCCTATGAGGTCAAAACTCAAAAGATATAATAAAAATCCTGTAATTCTACCCCTGTTCGGAAAAGCGTGTGACAGTAAAAATGATAATGACAATGAAATAAAAACTGTATAAATACGACGAGTGACCAGCAGTTCTATAATCAAGAATTTGTTATTTATGTTTAAAAATACATTTACTTTAACCAATAGTTTAAGAAAATATTTTTATTATATACACACTTATTAAGCTTAGTATAATAAATACATTTCAAAACAAGAAGGAGTTACCAAAACAAAAATGGACGCTTTTTCCGAAATGAAAGCAAAAACCGTTAACAACCGTTTTAAAATATTTACGAAAAATCAGCGAATTATACAGTTATGAAAAAATTAACAATATTTATTTAATAAACGTTTTACTGAATAGATTAAAACTTTAAGAAATATTTCTTGGGATATGTTTCACTTTTTTTCAATATGGCGTGTGTACTTTATCGGTGTACAATTTTTTTATACAGTTTTATAAAAGAAAATTATTTAAGTAAAAGAATTAATGTCAAATGGGAACATAAGGAAAATTCTGCTTGCATATAAACGAAAATAATTCAATAAAATCTAAAATTATTTTTTTGAAAATTCATGCTTGCATAATTTAATGAAACACGCTATTTTCTTTCAGAAGACACAGAAACAAAAAAATCTACTTTTTTTTTTTAAAGCAAGCTCGCCCCAAAACAACTGGTTACTGGGTGCGGAAGAATTAGACACTTAGAAGCATTGCTTAAATGTGGGAACGAAAAAAAAAAGAAGAGTAATCAGGACAACATTAGACAGAGATTGTCGTTGCATTTAAAATTTTGAGATTAAAATTGACTGGAAAGCATAGAAGCGGCGGGAAAAGAGTTGGCAACGCCACTTCAGGAAGGTTGTCGAATAAGAGTGTAGACTTCATACAGGCCAGATTGTGTGTTAGGGTTACCGAATGACTAATATCCCTCCAAGGGAATCGAGAATAAACATCGATGCGGGGCGGGGGATAGCGTGCCCTTTAACACCACGACATCTACTACTAGGATAGCAGGCAGGTTCAGATAGGGAGTGAAGTTGACATTGCACGTGAACCGTAACGATTGGTTTAAGAGCAAGCTCTTAACATTTACGTTATATATCCCCCAACCAGGATAGGGGGGTTATCGTCATTTCTCCATTGTCATTCGAGGTGTAAAGGTTAGCAAGCTTGACCCGCTAGAACATATCAAAATGAGTAGTGAGTGCGACACTCCATACTTTCGGTCATGTGCCACAATCTTTTTTAAAGATAAAGTGTAAGGATAGGAAATTAAGAATTAAAATCAACCTTTTATAAAAATCCATACTGACGTGTGAAATCCTGTTTTTTTCCAAAATAGAAAAAGGATTGACCTCGTGCTTAAAGAAAAAGTCGAAACCGGATTTCACAAGTAGATGTTAAATTGATTTTCTGACCAATGGAATCGAATTTCAAGTGCGAAAAAAAAATCTAAATTACTATAAAGGACTTCGATCGGCATTTGCCTCTTCTACTATGACACTGTCAGCACTGCCTTCGGGTGAAAACAAAACAAAACGAATTACCAACAATACATTTTTGAATAAAAAAAATTGTACCAGTAATATATCGGACTCTCGACGAACTCTTTATAAAAATACGTCAGTAAATCCTGATCTACGAACTGATTTCTTACAAAGAATACCTATTCTATTGATACGAATCTATTGTAAGAACCTTATAAAACCATTGTTATCCATTGAGGTTGATATACTGTAAAGCAAAACGAACTGAAATAAAAGCAAGGCTCACAATGGCGAATTTCAAAACCTGTTCAAAAGCAAATGTGTAGCACTTATAAGCCAACTAGTTTATCTTGAAGCAAACTGTTTGGGCAGATGAGACGTGCTTTTTTTTGGTTAACTTCACTTGCCAAGAGGGAGAGTGGGATCAATTTAAATGGATTATATATATATATATATATATACCTGATTAGTGTGTGCATGTGGAGGGAGTATAGGAAAGTCTTAATATTTGCTTTAAAATAACTTGAAAATTTTCAGTGCGAGTTGAAAATTCATCCCGTTACTGTTAACTTGTGGTGCAGTGAATATCGGTTCGGAAGTAATGGCAACCTGCTGCCCAATCAGTCATGTCTCTTTAGAGACATGATCGTCTAAGTGCGTATCACGTATGGCACTTGACTGACTGGTCATCGCCTGAGTTTCTTTTACGAAAAATACATGTTTCAAGTGTGAACCTTTTTAAGAAGAATTTCATTTAATTTTTTCCCTTTCAGTAACAGATAAATTATTTTTCTATGGATGTCCAGAAAGGCATAATTCTGATATCTCACTTTGAATGACGATTATTCAATATCGGAAGTGTAAATCTGATATCTCTCGTTCATTTAGTTTTTGTGTCTTGAAAACACTGTTTTCTGATTCATCGATTGTTTGGTTGTTCGTTTTTTTTGTTTTTTTTGTTTTTGTTTTTTTCGCGTGTCTCTATTTTCCTACATGTATTTTCAGTTTATTGAAAATAAAGTTTACCATAAGTTCTTTCTGCGGTAAGACTGGGCACCAAACAAGAAACCATTCTGCCATGCTATTCAACCTATAACTGCAGGGAGAAGAAATGAATTCATACTTTTCCCAAGAGTATTTACGCGTGAGTGAATGCAACAAATTCAACTGGAATTGGAACTCAGATCTCCGACTTCTCATTCTGATCGTATATCCATTACACCACAACGCACACGCAACCAATAATTACCTGCCACCTTTTGTGGTGAGTGGGGATTCAAATCATCTCTCAGTTGCGTCACTGTCCTCGAAGACAGAGTGCAACTCAGTTGCGTTACTGTTCTCGAAGACAGAGTGCAACTCAGTTGCGTCACTGTTCTCGAAGACAGAGTGCAACTCAGTTGCGTCACTGTTCTCGAAGACAGAGTGCAACTCAGTTGCGTCACTGTCCTCGAAGACAGAGTGCAACTCAGTTGCGTCACTGTTCTCGAAGACAGAGTGCAACTCAGTTGCGTCACTGTTCTCGAAGACAGAGTGCAACTCAGTTGCGTCACTGTTCTCGAAGACAGAGTGCAACTCAGTTGCGTCACTGTTCTCGAAGACAGAGTGCAACTCAGTTGCGTCACTGTTCTCGAAGACAGAGTGCAACTCAGTTGCGTCACTGTCCTCGAAGACAGAGTGCAACTCAGTTGCGTCACTGTTCTCGAAGACAGAGTGCAACTCAGTTGCGTCACTGTCCTCGAAGACAGAGTGCAACTCAGTTGCGTCACTGTCCTCGAAGACAGAGTGCAACTCAGTTGCGTCACTGTTCTCGAAGACAGAGTGCAACTCAGCTGCGTCACTGTCCTCGAAGACAGATTGCAGTTCAGTTGCGTTTCTGTCCTCAAAAACAAAGTGCAGCTCAATTGCTTCTCTGTCCTTGAAAACAGAGTGCAGCTCAGTCGTATCTCTGTCCGAGGACAGGCTTGCAGTTGAGAAAAAAATTATACTGAGTGATGCCCGGTTCCGGGAAACAATGTCCCGTGGCCGCACAACCCCATTGCATTAGAGAGGTGGACCGGTGCTCGTCACCGGGTCAGCGCTACCGGCGGTTGCGGGGACTGAACTATTTTTGTGCCTTGTCCGCTCGTACGCGGTCGGGCTCCTCACATTAAACCTTGACCTTTTGTCGCATCCACTTCCTAGTGGGGGAGGGGGAAGAGGCAAATATAATACTTACCTGCCACTTTTGTGGTGGGTGGGGATCTTTATTTTTTTTTTTTAATCGTATCACCCCGAGCAAGGTGGTAACGCCACTGATGTGCAGGGGGCTACGTAATAGTGAAAAAATTGGAAAAGAGAAAGCCGGAAAACACGTCCTAAACAGGGAACAAGGGATGAGCCTCTTAATCTGTTCAATAGACGTGGGTGGAGTGTGAACCGGGCGATAGATAGATTTATCTACTCCAATTTATCTCTTAGTTGCGTCTCTGTCCTCGGGCAGAGTGCTTTTCTGTTGTATCTTTGTGCGAGAACAGACATGAGATTGAGAATAATTATATTGAGAGGTGCCCACTCCCGCGGAACAGTGTCCCGAGGCAACGCCACTCCTTACACCAAGGGGGTGGATCAGTGGTCGCCACCGAGGTCAGCGCGACCGGTAGTTGCTTCCCACATTGAAAACTTATGGGGGAGCTGGTAAATATCCATTAAACATAAATTTTTATTTTATGCTTTTGTTATTTATAGTACAAGTCTTTGTCTTATTTTTCCTGGCATAATTTGTTCTCACGTCACGAAACAAAATTTCAGAATTTTCATAAGACGATTTCATCCGCATAAAAAAATAGTTCATAATAATTTTTCTAAAATTCACTAGTAGAAAAAATTATTTTCTTTTCACGTCGCATTTACACCATAATTATTTTTATCCTGGTATCACCTTCATGCCTTCAAATTATATTATAGTAAGTTTAGTAAAAGCGTATATATATATATATATATATATATATATATATATATATATATATTATTGTTTAATACTTAGTTTTTGGTCCTAATAGGGTTACACCAGTACACATTTGTATTAAAAACTGTTCTACACAATTATATTGTAGAACTTTTGAATAGTTTTCATTTTTAAACGATTTATATTTCGCTACCTTGGTTTCTGCCATGAGTGGTGTCTTCAGGCGATTTTTAATAACTTTTTAAAATTCTTTTTAGTTATTAAAAGTCGCCTGAAAACACCACTCATGATAGAAACCAAGGTAGCGAAATAATTCGTTTAAAAATGAAAAAAAATATATATATATATAGTAGAGTAGCTACTGTTTTTTCAAAGTCTATCATTCTCCCAGAGTGCTCAATCAGGGTATGAGAACGCAAATAGTCATCCGCAGACAGATATGTTTCGCTGTATTACAGTTCATCAGTACGGTTAGACGTCTGATGATTGCTTTTAACCCAGGATTGAAACCCGACTGATTTGGCGTCATTCGGCGATTTTACCTCTGAGCGCTAGGTAGAAGGAGGCAGACTTTTAGCGTATGATGTAGCCGGAGTGCTCTAATTCATTACTGAATGAGTGATGTGTAGATGCTAGAGTAGCTACTGTTTTTATTTTAAAAATAGCTCAGAGGTAGAATCGCCGACTGACCAACGTCTCACGTCAATTTTCCAAACGAAGTAATAATCAGCAATTCTACAGATGATTTTCAAGGATAGCGAATCCTTCACCATTTCAAAAGTCGTATTTATCCATCTTCATTTGTTTAGATCTTTATACAGTTATTTATGGCAAATACTGTCTTAGTTTTTCATTGTTTTTTTTTTAATATCATCTTCTTTCATGTATACGGCTATATCGTGTTGAATACACCGGTTCTCGCCCGATCACAGAAGTTAAGCAACATCGAGCCTGGTCAGTACTTAGATGGGTAACCGTTTGTGAATACCAGGTGCTGTAAACGTAAGGACCAAGAATGGTCCACCGGTCTTTCAGGCTTGGTGCTTGGGCGCAAGGCTAACAAACCTGCCCCATAAAAAGCAGTTTGTTACGGAAACAGTAACAAAAAGTTACTGCCCTACACATCATTGGGTGTAAAATGATGATGATCTTCTTTCAAGAAGTAGGCAATCAGAGATCTACAAAGATAAATGTCAGCTGCTATGGATTCTGGGTAAAAGTATTCCAGTAGTTTCCCATTGCCTTCTCCACTGTTTAAAGTAGTTGTAGAGAGAAACTAGTTTATTTTATTACTTAGTGATGAGGAGAACAGAGATGGATTGATTCATTTTCCAAAGGCGAAAATGAACAGGTCCGAATAGGCTGTCATTCGAACTTGGCTAGTCGATTCCACTTTATACACTGACAAATGTTACAATATCCACGCACATAGATAGATTAATACTTTGCCTGTAATAACGTCTTGTCTATTCTCACCCATATTTACTGTAAGACTGGAAAAAAATGCATAATATATTAAAGTATTGATTTTTATTACAGCAGCATTCATCATTTTTAATAGCTATCGTAAATATATTGCATAATTACTAAGTATTGATTTTAATTATAGCAGCATTTAAATTTTATCTTTGTCATATAATGTTTTGAAATTGAGACCGATTCCCTATTGAGACAAACGGGATAAAATTATTACCATACTAGCAGTATAGCCCGGCGTTGCTCGGGTGTAAGGAAAGCTCTAAAACTAATCCATGGTCCTGGACGTTGGCACGAAAGACTAAAAAGCAATAGTTGTTTCCAGTTAAAGCGAAACCGTAGACTGAAAGAAGAATGAATGGATGTAAGTCAAATATTGATTTAAGTTTTTTTCGTCGTAAACTGAATTTTGAAGGCTAAATAAGTCCTCTGAGTAAATGGTATCATGGCTGAGACTAAGAACTACAATTATACCTACTTAGAGCCAAACCCGAAGCAAAAACTAAAATAAAAGGGCTGAAAAAAAATACAGACCGATAAACAGACTCACACACAAACATCTTGCTTTATATATATATATATATATATATATATATATATATATATATATATATATATATATATTATCGATTTTCTGCACTATTGTAAGAACTGCAACCTTGAAACTTCTGAATACCGTTTCTTATGTCTTTGCCTATAAATGTATCAAATTTGATTAAACTCGGACCACTATAACCCGATTTTTTCGATTATCAATTTTCTATATTTATCGGGGATACCTCGACACAAAACCTAGCTAAGAACACTCGCAGATGCTTATATTACAACTGTGTAAATTTTCAAGAAAATCGGTTCAGGCGTTTCGGAGTCTATAGGCAGCGGACACACACACAGACACACACATACACACAGACAAAGTTACATTTATAAATAAGTTTAGATAGTCTATAATATGTATGTTCTATTGTCTATGCCAGTAAAATAATGGTGCTGCTTTTCAAGACCGGGTAATCGATGAGAATTTATTAATTAAAACGTATGCACTTGCTAAAATCATAAAACAGTCAGTAACAAACAAGTAGACGTTAACACTTTAGGGTGGTAATTATTTAAATACGGAGCCCCATTAATTTATTTTATTTTATTAAACATCGACTTAAAAAATTAAACCCTCAATTTGGCACAATTCATCTTCGTAAACGATCTATGTTGCTTGCGTACATTTTTAGCGTAAACTTTAAAAAAAATCATCCTTCTGAAGAAGTCTTACGGCCATATCACATTGAATGCACCGGTTCTCGCTCGATCACCGAAGTTAAGTAACGTTGAGCCTGGTCAGTACTTAGATGGGTGACCGCTTGGGAATACCAGGTGCTGTAAGCGTTAATAACGGATGTGCGTCGTGGTGCAGTGGATATCGGCTCGGAAAGAGAAATCGGTGAGCCGAGTTCGAATTCCAGTTGAATACTCTGCATTCACTTAAATACTGTTACCCTTGGTAAAGGTATTAATCCATCCCTTTCCTCCAATTATGGGTTAAATAACAAGGGTAGGACTTGGGGACCCTACCCTTAAAAACAAATCCCAGTGAATCTTGATACTCGAAAAGAAAAAAAGTATTTCTAGACACAAGACCTTTATAAAAACAACAATAAATTGTTGAAAGAAAAACAGGTATTACCAGCAACAAACAAATAAAATTTAGTTGGCAATAAATGACTCGCCGAGGTTGATATGCCATAAAACAACCAACCTTCTGAAGATTTTACATATCGGCTGAAGTATTTCTGCCAGCATCAGTTGTCGGTGTTCATGCTTTGGTCATAGTCGGTACCCGTTCGAATCCGAGTAGCAGTATCGTTATCCTCTTTTCTTATTCCTTTTCTCCCCTCTGGTAGTGGTGACGGAGATGACTGTGAAGTCCCAGCCTACTCCTAAAGAATTGTCTAATAAAGTTTGATGAAGACATTTGCGTAAATTTCATTTTGGTGAACAACTCTGCGTGGCTGATAAGCCCTCACACTTGGCCAGGAGCGCCTCTCTCGTGACTCAAAGATCAAACCGGCGGAAGAGGGTAGCGCCAGTTGGGCAGGCGTAACCAAGCCTGACCTTGACAGACCATACATCCGACAGTCTGATGCGATTATTGGTAAAGGTTATGGTTTTGAAGCTCTTCTAGGCTGGCAGGATTTTCACACTTGGTCAGTCAGTCAGTTGAGTACCATACGTGATACACGCTTGGGCGATCATGTCTCGAAAGAGATGACTGATTCGGCAGCAGATTATCTATTACTTTCTGCGGTAGACTGATTGCCAACCAAGGCTATAGAACCCAATCTTTCCTGTTATTTAACCTATACCCGAAGGGAAGAGATGAATTGATACCTTTCCCATGGGTATTTGCGCGTAAGTGAATGCAACGAGTTTGACTGGAATTCTTAATAGATTGGCTCAATAGCGTCATATTACTCTACCTGTTTTCTTCCTTCATCCCTTGTGCGTCACTAAACTAAGATATGGCTTGAAATTTAAAAAAAATTAATTTCCATCCCCGATCAAGACATTAAACCCACTAAGACGCAAGGGGGTTACTGAGTGTTAGAAAATACGAAAAAAAGGTATTAGGGAGAAAGAACAATGAAAAATAGCAACTAAAAAGACCCAAGATAACGATTGACATTGCGTTTAAATTTTTGAAGATCAAAGTTTGCTACAAACAAAAAGTTGAAAGACAGTTCCACCTGCGAGTAGTACGATATAAGAAACTGTTAGCATAGAACTTACGGTTATATCTAGCCATTTCAACTGTAAAATGATGACACCTAACGGTATAGTACTGCTCTTAAATTCATAAAGTCTACGAACTATAAAGGAAAGATTATCAGAACAAGTACCATCGTCGTGTCAAAAAAAAAAAAAAAAAAAAGACATAAATAAAAAATAATTATACTGTCACGGATGTTATAGTGTCAAAAAATAGTTATAATAAAATAGTTATAACAATTATAATTATATTTAATTCATTCATTCATTCTAAACCAATGAGAATGAACCCCACTTTTCTCCTCTATATACACAACCACACGATATTCTCACTGTTGATATTCTCACAGCTTACACAGACAGGTCGTTAACACGCGCGTCAACTAAAATTTCGTCTCCTCTTGCTTTTCAGACTGTAATAGTAAAATATATCTTTTAGCACACAACAAAATTTTGTAGTAGGAAAAGAAAACCCGAGAAACTTTATTTTCTAACTAGATTATATGAACACTCATGACACATCTAGAAAAAACAAAACAAAAACATACTAGAAGGCTGTATGTATTATTATTTATCTAATCGCTTTTTTGGATTCCGATCTATATTTAATCTACATTTTATTCAAACTTACATGTTTACTAAGTATTTCTGTCTCTCGTGTCTCCAACACCATATAACAACCAGATAAACAACAATAGCCGTTCTGTTGTTTCCAAGTCTCACTCTTTCTTATTTTAACGAGAAACGTAAGTTTTGTATATATAAATATAGGAAGTTTTATAATGATTTACTCAGAGAAATAACTCCCCTACACCATGAAATTGTTTATAGAAATGGTTTACAGAAATGAAATTGTTTATAGAAATGGTTTATAGAAATGAAATTGTTTATAGAAATGGTTTATAGAAATGAAATTGTTTATAGAAATGAAATTGTTTATAGAAATGGTTTATAGAAATGAAATTGTTTATAGAAATGGCGCTGGCATATGAGAAAGTGATTGAAATCGAGATTCCAGGTAAGGACGAATAACGTTTTATATTCTTTTTATTTTACCAAGAATCTATAAATATATACCAAAATCACCAGATCATATGTGACAGCAATATTGAAAGCATAGAAAAATGGTTGACTTATAAATGTGTAATATAAATTATGTCGAAAAGATCTAGAAGAGTTGCCGTTCAAGACAACTTTCATTTCGCAATTACATCAAGAATTTAATTACATGAATCAACAATTTTGAGCACAACATGATAAAACCTTTTGGACAGAAATCAGTCTCTTCTTATTATTATGATTATTATTTACATTGATTTAATACAATAAATTCTCAAGTGGTTGTCTATGTTTTTATTGGCAAAACTTGCACTCATGAACCTTCACTGTCTGTAACTATGCGAAAGAATGAATTTGACATTCATGAAGATACAATATAATAAGAGATCCTTAAAGGTTACCAATAGTTATGTTCACTAGATTTCAAACAATATAAATACTTTTGGGATGGTAGACGACAATTTCAAATCTGTCATAAGCAGTCCATGTCTCCAGGGATTTTATCATTTATTCAGATAAAATGTGGCAACATTGTTGCATCATCGGACATAGTAGCCTAGAGAGTATAAAGGCATTCAATAAGAACGGCTTTTTGCCGACGATTGTGTTTTCTTGATTCTTGATTCAGGAACTTGGCAAGGAGAAGAAAACGGGGCAAAATGTCAGCGAAACAAATGAGAGACGCAGGGATTAGTAAGAAAGAAAGTGACAAATACATACATACATACATACATATATATATATATATATATATATATATATATATAGAGAGAGAGAGAGAGAGAGAGAGAGAGTGGGGGAGGGAAAGAAGAGAATAAAGAAGACTGATGAAAAAACGATAAAAATTAGTAATAAGATTAGTGGAGAACAGACGGAAAAGAGAGGAGGGTAATAGAAAGGGAATACGAAATAAGGCCGAAGAGGAAAGGAAAAAAGCACAAATAAATAATGATAGAAAGAAGGTGGCAGAAGGAACTAAAGAAAATTCCTTAGAAAGAAAGGTAATACAGATATATAGAAAAAATGAAAAAAAAGAAAGGTAAAGGAAAGAAAGAAAGAAAGAAAGAAAAAAAGAAAAAAAAAGAAGAAGAAAGATACCAGAAAGAAGGAAGGTGGCAAAAGAAAGAAAGTGGTTGAAAGAAAGAGAGAAAGAAAGAAAGAAGATATCAGAATGAACCATAGGTGGTAAAAAGAAAGAAAAAGGACGTAGAAAAGAAGGCATTAGTAATAAATAAATAAATAAATAAATAAAGTAGAAAGTAAAAAAAAGGTGACAGAAAGAAAGAAAGAAGGCAACAAAAAATGTACTAGAAAGAAAGAAAGAAGGAAACAGAAAAAAAAGAAAAACAAAAGGAAGAAAACAGGTAGCAGAAAAAATAGAGAAAGAAAAAAAGAAAGAAAGAAAGAAATCGAAATGGAGAAAATGTCAGGGCAGTCAAGATGTCATGTAAAATGAACGAAAGAATGAAATAATTAAAAGGTAGGAAAAAGACGTTAAGGACGGAAGCAAATAAAGACGTTAAATTGAATAGAAAAAGTTCTTTAAAATAGACGAATGACATGTGACTAGATTCAGAGATTGCATGAAAACGTGAGAGAAAAAAGGCGTTGAAAAAAAAAATGAATATAATGAAAAGGAAGACAAAATGACAAACGATGAAAATGTTTCTTTCCAAACATCAATAATCAATAGAAAAAAACAAAAACAAAAACAAAAATAAAACAAAAACACCCTTTCTCTGAGACAGACAAAAATGAATTCAAACAATAAACAAGCACCAATACATATGTGTATCGAGGCGACAAAGCTGGAAGAAAAATAAATAAGGAGAAAAAAAAAAAATCCCATAGGGCAAGGATGCAAACATTCACGCTTTCTTATAAGTGCTTATGAATCATATGTAATTTCATACATATGAACTTATATATATATTTGGATTATATTTGTTTGTATTTGAGTTTTGTCTCTATTATTTATAGATATGCGTTGTGGTGCATTGGATATCGAGAAATCAGGGAACCGACGCGCAAATACCCATCACTTCCCTCCAGTTATGGGTTAAATAACAGGACAGATTGGGTTCTCTAGCCTTGGCTGGCAACCAGTCTACCGCAGAAAGCAATGGCAACCTACTGCGGATTATCCTCTGCCCAGTCAGTCATGCCTCTTTCGAGACATGATCGCCCAAGCGTGTTTTACGTATGACACTTAATTGACTGATTATATTATATTATATAAACACATATACAGACTGTGAATAAAAATACGAGAGGAAAAATTATTCTTAGACGACTCGTTTTGTCTTATCAAAAGTAAGGAATTATTTTAAACCAATGTGACGATACATATCTATGTATATTTTTTTTTATAATCATATCACCCCAAGCAAAGCAGTCTATTGCCACTGCTGTGCAGGGGTTATATAGGAAGAAAGCTGTGACAGTTAGTGACAGGTTACAAGGCGTGTCAGGAAGTGGGTAAGAGAAGGGTTAAGATACTGAGTGTGGAGTGGACGGAGTAAGGAGCATGAGAGAGAGGATGCAAGTTAGCAAGATAGGAAGTGACTATTGACTTTACACTTACACCCCTGAAGATTGTAGTTGTCTGGGAAGCAAGTAAACGAAAGGGAAACCACAGGAGGAAAGTGCGAGAAAAGAATCTGATGGACTAGAATTTGCGTTTACATTTTATTGGTTTCACAGTAAAAGGGTGGGACCTAATTGCTAATCTTGTGGCTCGAACAAATTCACGCATAGGGGGAACCAGAGAGCTTAGTTCATCGGAGCAAAAGCCGTGAAACTACTTGTAAAAGAGACACAGAGAAGCCACATTGCGAAAAGTGACTGTATCTTGGCTGCCAGGTCGGGATCGATCACATTACAGATTCTCCGTTGGATTTTGTCGAGGACGTGTGTATGTGTTTGTGCGTTCATAATTATGAATATCTATGTACACATACAAATACAAATGAATATATATATACATATATATATATATATATATTGTAATGATTGTTACAATGGTTTATAAATTCATAGTATCACTACACAAAATTTTTTCGCGTTTCGAAGCTGCTACGTGCGCTTTTCATCGGGTTTCAAATCGGCATTTCAACTTATCACCCGAAACGCGAAAATTTTTATGTAGTGATACTATGAATTTATAAACCATTGTAACAACCATTAAAATATAATGCTCTACGTTGTATCGAGCACTCTTTATAAAACTAAAAGCATGAACAGTAGGTAATAAAACCTACGTGTTCTACAACTTTGTTACAATATATATAGAGAAATCGGTACAGAATAAAAGGTGTGAGAGACCGTGAACGTTTTATTTAAAGTGTATATTTATTGTTGTTTAAAAATATTATACAAAGAAAAGGATATTTGTGACGCTACAAGTGTTTCGAGTCTAAGACTGACTCTCTTCAGGCTAATAAATTTTTGGTTTTACCTATCGTGTTCCTTTTGTTTGTGATGGCCAAATCCTTGTTTATATAGTTAAGTTGACTATAACGTTTTCTCTTTTTTTTCTTCCTTCACGAGCACGTTAATAACAGCAGACGCGTTTAGGAAATTTCATGAACCCGGTGTGTGTGCATGTATGCGCGTCTGCATGCGTTTATGCATGCATGTGTGCGTCTGCATGCGTAAAAATTACTGGTTTTAAGTAAAGTCTGTAAGAAAATCTTTTTCTTTTTTCATTAATTTTTTACTGTGTGTAAGGCAGAGTTTCTTTATTTTCGATATGATTTTTTCATCTATTCGGTTGAATATTTGTTTTGTAATAAGTTTTATTCATAATGACTACAGCACTGCCTTTGTCTGCTTCCTTTATTATTATATCATTGTTCTTACGGATGTTTTCTAGTGCTAGTCTTTGCTTGTGCGTGAGATTGGTATGGGTGTTGTGGTTGTTTTTGAAAGTCTTTATCTCAGATTTTTTCAAAGATTATGTTTATTTCATTTGAATTGTTGTTTTTGTTAGGGCAATATTTAGGAGTTTAGTTTGAAGAATGTGGCGTTTGTATGTCTCTGTGGTCTTTGGTGGTTGAGTATATTTCCATACAGGGATTTGTAGTAGCAGTTGTGGTGTTGTACATTCTGTGTTTTGGGAAATGTTTTGTAGTTTTTCTGTTTGTGTTATGGGATAGTGGCCCTTTACGTGTGTTCGTTGATGTTTGGCCTGGTATAGGTGGATGTGTAGGTATCTTTCAGTGGCAGTGTTCCAATCTGAATAAGGGCATGTACTCAAGCGTCGTAAAAGTCAACTGGCTGCTGAGGTAGCCAATTCCTCAAACGATTTTCATTGATGGGCAAACGTTATCGTGGTAATGACACCACCATAATGTTTGCCACTGATTGGCTCTTTCATTGAATGAAACAGACGGAAATCTGAGGGTGGTAAATCAGGTATTTTTGACTCACCATCGAACTTTATATATATATATATATATATATATATATATATATATATATATATATATATATATATATATCTCCGAGTGAGTATAGAACGAAAAAAGAATTTCGAAATTCTAACCAAAAGATATACTCGACCGATAAAAACGTACATTCCAACAGATAATGCCATTAATCAACAATTTAGCACTTACACACCAAATTCTTCAAAAGTCTTACGGTCAACACGGAAGACACATTCCCTTCATTATCAATAACCCCAACCAACCCCACAACAACAATGAACCAAATATAAACAGCGGATCATTTCAGTTCTTGCCTATTCATCCTGATGAGACGTTGGCCACCCAACGTCGAAACAAACATATGATTATAGAGGACATATATCGAAAAAATTATGTACATGTTCTAAAACATAATATATATATATATATATATATATATATATATATATATATATATATATATATATATATTATTTAATTACTTAGTTTTTGGTCATAATAAAATTAGATCAGTGCACATTTGTATTAAAAAATGTTCAATACAATTATATTGTACAACTTTTGAATATTTTACATTTGTAAACGAGTGATTATCATTATGACGAGAAAAAAAATTCCTGGCCCTACACAGTGAACAACCTTCCAAGCAGCAGATTTAGCTATGGATTCAATATAGTCATTCCACTTGAGATCGGCTGATAGAGGTAGTCCGAGGAGGCGCAGTGTTTTGCTTTCAGGAAGACTAACCTGATCCATGCTGATGGGGGTGGGTGGGAGCGATTGTCTATGGTGGTTAAAGAATAACAGCTTCATTTTTTAAGCATTAAAATTTACGAGCCATTCTTACCACAGTCTATCACAGATTGGAGGTCTTTTTCAAGATCAGCAGCGATATTAGCTAAGTCAGTTTGGGCAGATTTCTTATCGAGGCGGGAGTAAATTGTGGTGTCATCAGCGTAGATGCCTACTTGGGATCTGATTATATCAGGGAGATCAATGATGAAAATAAAAAAGCGTAGGACCTATAATAGTGCCTTGAGGGACACTCGCGTTCGTATGATAGTATTTGGAACCATGCCCATTCAATACGCGATTTTAAAGAAACGACTGGATTAGATCAAACAAGCGTCCAGTTATACCATATTCCTGTAGCTTGTGTAGAAGGCCAGCATGCTAGACTCTCAAATGCTTTGGGCAACAGCTGGAGCTTCGCCGTTCTTATGAAGAGCCTGATTATATATACTCTGTGACGGTCGTTAGCATATCAACCGTAGACCTGGTAAAGCGGAAACCATACTGTTTATCAGAGAAGAGACCGTGGGCTGTGAGATGTTGTACCACTTCGGGAACAAAGCTGTGGAAAAACTGTTCAATCCTGTTTTTTTCTGTTTTATGCTCGACCCTCTTTGTCATTATCAAAGACTCGAAAGAAGAAAAAAAGAAAACATAGGTTTCGCGCAGTTTCTCTCCAGTTTTGATCTATAGTGACGTTAAAAGAGGAACTGTTCATACAAGAAATTAAATGATCTTACACAAAACAATATTCGAAACGTTTAAAACAATATTTTGAGAGTTCGTTACTCACATAAGTGATATAGAATTGCATACATTCAAAAGTAGACGAAGAGAGATATTTTTAAATACTTAGCCTTTTTGGATTGTTGAAGGAAAATTATTTGAAGTGTCGAGTGCTGTACCAATTTGAGAAACTAGATTATTAATCAAACTTCCGCTTAGATGAAAGTTTTCCTTTCTTCTTTTTCTGAAATATCTCAACATATCAAGAATGATTATCAGCTGAAGAATCGGCCCAAAGATATGAGCTTCGTATTAAGGACGTTCAAATTCTGGGTATTGTAATATCAGGCGATAGAAAATGTGACACATCTTCGAAGACGGAGAGAATTCTTATTTTATGAGATTAAACTTGGACAAAATTCACTTGAAATCACCAATTATGAATTTGAAAAAAAAAAAAAAAAAAAGAAGCGAAGTGAAATCATTAATTATGAATTATGGAAAAAGAAACACTTAAAGAATAAACACTGCAATGGTATTTTCAGAATTCCTATTAGGGAGATCATAATATTGGAAATACACTTGAAGACAGACAAGAGATCATCATCAGTAATAACCAAATGAGAAACTTCTCGCAGATAACCGCGGAAAACAACTGGAGCTCTTTCTGTTAACCTTGAATTTTTTCTTGTAACTGTTCGTCATTCGGTTGTGATAGAAAAAGTAGAATAATTAAATAAAATGATTACAATATGAAATTAAATAAAGAAATTAAGAAACGCTATTGTTTTGGGTGTGTGTCCTTCTCTGTCGTTATGGGTGCGTGTCCTTCCTTGCCGGTGACAATAATGATCCGTTTTTTGTGATAAACCTTGAACCATTCATATTAATCCCAAACGTATATTTTGAATAAAAGAATTGGCCATTGTTTAAAATGTATAACGACTTGAATATTGAATACTGAATTCACAGTTAGAAATCTTTTCACAAACACAATATATTCGGTAAATCTAGTCAGTCAGTCGGTTAAGTGCCATACGTGATATACGCTTGGGCGATCATGTCTCGAAAGAGACAGGACTAACTGGGGAGATTTTCCCGCAGTAGGTTGCCTTTACTTTCTGCGGTAAACTGGTTGCCAGCCAAGATTATAAAACCAAATCTGCCCTGCTATTTAATCAATAGCTGGAGAGAGAATTGACGGATTCATAACTTTCCCAAGGTTATTTGCGCGAATGCAACGTATTCAACTGGAATTCGAAATCGGCTCTCCGGTTTCTCGTTCCGAGACGATATGCACTGCACCACAAAAGGGTAGTACACGCTGACTGTCCTCTCTTGCTTGTCTTGGTAGAGTTCAAAAGCACCCACGTGACCTTGTAGGCGATGAAATATTTTCCACTCTACAAACCCTTTCTCAAAGAAGAAATGTTGCGTGCCTCTCGCTATTCTATCACTATAAGTTGTTTTAATGAGCTATATTCCTTGGTCTAACCAGTCCTGAGATTTTTTACCGCAACTGGTGCGCAGGGGGCTACATAGAAAAATGAAATTTTAAGCAGGAGGAGAGAGAAGAGAAAGGCGAACTAGTTACAGGGGGTATCGGAGAAAGAGCAAGAGAAGGATGGGAATACCAGTGTGAAGACAGTTGCAAGAGGAGAGTGAAAAAGGAAAAGAACAAGATACACGAGGTAATGGGGAGAGGACGAGAGAAAAAAATGGAGTCAAGTGGACAAGAGATGGGAACTGACATTGCATTTAAATTCTTGGAGATTGTAGCCGTCAGGGAAGCAAGTATACAGAAGGGAGTTCCACAGGCGGGAAATGCGTGAAAGGAAGCTAATGGAGTAGAAGTGACAGTTGCATTTGGTTGATTTAACTGTGAAAGAGTGGAAACATGTTGCCAATCTGGTTGCTCGAGTAAATTCTTGTGGATGGGGCATCAGTGAAATAAGCTCGTCGGAGCGGAAACCATGAAAATATTTGTGGAATAGAGAGAGGAAAGCCACATCCCACCGGTGAAAAATGTGGCTGGAATCGAGCTGCCAGATCGGGACCAATTACGTTACAAATTCTCCTTTAAAGCCTGTTGAGAACCCTGAGATGAATAGCAGGGACGTCCGACCGGATATGACAACAGTATTCAATGCACGATCTGATGGTTGATTTGTATATGTGCAAGATGGACACAGGTGGGAAAAACTTCCTGGCCTGACACAGTGACCCAACCTCCCTAGCAGTCGATTTAACTATTGATTCAATGTAATGGTTCCACTTGAGGTTGGAAAAGAGGGTGAGACCGAGGAGGCGCAGTGTATTGCTTTAAGGGAGAGTCGCTTGGTCCATGATGATGGTGGGTAAGATGGACTTTCTGTGGTGGTTGACTGATAGTAGCTTCGTTTTAGAAGCATTAAAATTTACAAGCCATTTCTTACCCAAGTCTACCACAGGCCCTTCTCGAGAACGGCAGCCTCGCCAGATTTGAAACAGGAATTTGCCATTCCACATAGGCGAGAGTGAATCATCCTCATTCACTTCGTATTCCATTAGTAAGGAGTAAGTCCCATTCAGATAGCCTCTTCTCAAGAGTTTTTTCTTTGTAGAATGGACTTCAGACCGGGGGTTTTCCCAATCTCTACAATATTGATCTCTAGTTTAGAATTAACAGTTATCTTTCCTATATAACCGCACAAACTTCCCTTCTTGCCTTTTCTTACGCTCATCCAACACCGTACATTGAAACACTACCTTGAGTGGCTCCTGGAATTTGTACAGAGTGAACATTAGCATAAAAAACAAAACTCCGTTCCGTTTGTTAACAAGCGCGCGATTGAAACGGAGAAAAAGCAAAAATTTGGAATTTTGAGAAGGAATTACTAATGAATGAACAATACAATGATTGTTTCAGAAATTTCATTGTGGAGGTGAGAATATTGATAATAAACTCAAAATAAAACACACGATGATTATCAACGACTGAACAGAAAAAAACTTCGGTGATTACCCTGGTAAACAATTTGAGTGTGCTTTCTGTAAAGCTTAGAATATTTTGTCATTTGACTAAGATATAAAAAAAAGTGAAAGAATGAATAAAAGGATTGCAATATGAATGAAAATCAAAAATGGCTTTGTTTTAAACTGTACCCTTCACAGTTTGCCTGCAACAATAATGACCCATTATTTGTGAAGAATATTGGATTTTTCTCAAGAATCACAGATTCTGATTTGGATCAACACTATCGGTTATTGTTTAAAATGGAGCGCTGATAAAATAAATGTACAACGCTCTTTAGAATTAGAAACTGGATACACAGTTGAATATCGGCTTTTCGCTGGAAACCTTTGCACACACAAACTTTTATGTTAAGTTTGTCTGGCACAAGTTCACGATAGTAATTTTCAGCTTGATGCTGAAGATTTCGAATTTATCCAATTTGTTTTTGACACACCTTCATTACAGAAATCTATAAAAGCATTACTGCCATTAATATTCATAATAAATTATAATACCTCGTTTGCAGTTTCTTTTTCGTTCAAAATATTAGTTTATGACCTTCCCTCTCTGTGCCAGCCACGGGGTGCTAGGGAAAAAAATTAATATAAATTCTTATTTTAGATTCAAGTTTTGGATTATCAGCTATGAAATATTTTTTAACCTTTGTGTTATATATATCACCTGGATACCAACGATCGTCTTGTCATCAACGACGGTGACACTGGTGTGGAGTAATGGGCAGCCGGAGAGATATTGCACACGAAGGAGCTGTCGGTGATTCGTTAACCAGTTCTCTGTTCTATCTCTATCTGTGTTCCGATTTTGAGTTGTCGCTTAATTGACATCAATCATATTGTTGTCAGCTATTGCTTTCAAGCTTTTGTCGCCACCATCCACGGCCGGAATATATTTTTGCCAAAAATATTTTCATCGGCTCCCGCCTGTGTTTTCTGCCTTTGTTGTCAATCATATCTTTGTGGTCTCTCGCCTTTCAAGCCTTTGTTGTTACAATTCGCCGCCACCATCCACGGCCGGAATATATTTTTGTCAATCATATTTTTGTCGATCACGGAAATATATTACATTCGATCGAAGCTGAATAGTGGGGTGACATTTTCTTCTCTCAATATTAATTCGATAAAGTAAAGTTACTTTGACATAAAAAAATTCTGATTAGAAGTTTAAGTTAGGACATATATGTATATGTATGTATGTATGTGTATAGGAAATTATTGTCTGTTGAGCGGTGACTAAAGCGGTACACTACTTTAATTTTTTGCGAGGTGGGTTGTTAGCAACCCTTTAGGATGAAAATTAAGACCTATCAAAGGGCAGAAGAACTCTTAATGAGTCAACGGCCAACTAACTAGAACTGGCATCACAAAAAACAAAAAAACAACAACAAAAAAAAAACAAAAACAAAACAAACAAAAACAAACAAAATAACAAAACAAAACATTGTAGAGAAGGCAACTGGAAACCAATTCACTCAGTCAGTTAAGTGCCATACGTGAAACACGCTTAGGCGATCATATCTTTTTCGAGACATGACTGACTGGGCAGAAGATTATCCCGCAGTAGGTTGCCATTGCTTTCTGCGGTAGACTGGTTGCCGACCAAGGCTATAGAACCCAATCTGTCCTGCTATTTAACCCATAACTGGAGGAAAGAGACGGATTAATACCTTTCCCAAGGGTATTTGTGCGTAAGTGAATGCAATGGATTCAACTGGAATTCGAACTCGGTTTCTCGTTCCGAGCCGATATCCACTGTACCACAACGAACATCCTATTCACTATCGATCCTAAAAAAAAAGTCCTAATTTATCAACAATAAGACTATAAAAGATACCGGGGTGAAAGTAGTTAAAGTCTATTTGAGGTTAGGAGCAACATGTGCAACAGGTGTCACCGGGCCGTTCTCCAGCGAGTGTTTTAAAAAACACCAGCTTAAAGGAGGTCAAACATTTAGGAATTTATCCTTCAACCGGTAAGGAAAGACATGAGCGACAGTTGTCACTGAACCTTCCCCCTGGGTGTTACAAAACAATGGCGTAAAAGAGGTAAAACACTTGGGAATTGATCTTTCGACCGATTAGGGAATATATGAGCGACAGGTGTCACTGGACAGTACCCTAGCAAGTGTTAAAAAATAAGGGTGTAAACTAAAGGAGGTAAACAATTTTTAAATCATCTTTCGACCAGTAAGAGAAAACATGGGCGAAATGTATCACTAGATAGTCCCCAGCGAGTGTTACTAAAAACAACGATATAAAGAATATCAGACATTAGGAAATTGGACCTTCGGACGGTAAGGGGGGACATGAGTGATAGGTGCCACCGAACCGTCACTGAACCATCCCCATCGAGTGTACCAAAAAGAACGGTGTAAACGAGGTCCAACTTGAGGTAAAATTGATCCCTCGACCGGTAAGGGAAGACATGAGTGATAGGTGCCACCGAACCGTCACTGAACCATCCCCATCGAGTGTACCAAAAAGAACGGTGTAAACGAGGTCCAACTTGAGGTAAAATTGATCCCTCGACCGGTAAGGGAAGACATGAGTGATAGGTGCCACCGAACTGTCACTGAACCGTCCCCATCGAGTGTACCAAAAAGAACGGTGTAAACGAGGTCCAACTTGAGGTAAAATTGATCCCTCGACCGGTAAGGGAAGACATGAGTGATAGGTGCCACCGAACTGTCACTGAACCGTCCCCATCGAGTGTACCAAAAAGAACGGTGTAAACGAGGTCCAACTTGAGGTAAAATTGATCCCTCGACCGGTAAGGGAAGACATGAGTGATAGGTGCCACCGAACTGTCAATGAACCGTCCCCATCGAGTGTACCAAAAAGAACGGTGTAAACGAGGTCCAACTTTAGGTAAAATTGATCCCTCGACCGGTAAGGGAAGACATGAGTGATAGGTGCCACCGAACTGTCACTGAACCGTCCCCATCGAGTGTACCAAAAAGAACGGTGTAAACGAGGTCCAACTTGAGGTAAAATTGATCCCTCGACCGGTAAGGGAAGACATGAGTGATAGGTGCCACCGAACTGTCAATGAACCGTCCCCATCGAGTGTACCAAAAAGAACGGTGTAAACGAGGTCCAACTTGAGGTAAAATTGATCCCTCGACCGGTAAGGGAAGACATGAGTGATAGGTGCCACCGAACTGTCACTGAACCGTCCCCATCGAGTGTACCAAAAAGAACGGTGTAAACGAGGTCCAACTTGAGGTAAAATTGATCCCTCGACCGGTAAGGGAAGACATGAGTGATAGGTGCCACCGAACTGTCACTGAACCGTCCCCATCGAGTGTACCAAAAAGAACGGTGTAAACGAGGTCCAACTTGAGGTAAAATTGATCCCTCGACCGGTAAGGGAAGACATGAGTGATAGGTGCCACCGAACTGTCAATGAACCGTCCCCATCGAGTGTACCAAAAAGAACGGTGTAAACGAGGTCCAACTTGAGGTAAAATTGATCCCTCGACCGGTAAGGGAAGACATGAGTGATAGGTGCCACCGAACTGTCACTGAACCGTCCCCATCGAGTGTACCAAAAAGAACGGTGTAAACGAGGTCCAACGTGAGGTAAAATTGATCCCTCGACCGGTAAGGGAAGACATGAGCGACAGGTGTAAATGAATCGTACTCCAGCGAACGCTACAAAAAACAATGGCGTCAAGGTCATACACTTTGGAATTGATCCTTTGGAATTGATGGTTTGCATCAAACAAAAAATAGTTCTCGAGGCTTGAAATGTCAGAACACTAACCAAATGTGGTCAGTTAAGAAATATAAAACAGGAAATGAATAAGTTAAATGTTAATATTTTCGGCGATAGCGAAACGAGGTAGGAAAACAATGGATATTTCGTCAGTGACAAGCACACGGTCGTATATGCAGGCGGGAGAAAAATGAGAGGCTAATAGGGCTCATATTAAATCAAGACATGCAGAAATGTGTTTTGGGTTACTATCAACTATCTGAAAGAATTTTTGGTAAAACATGGACGTGCGTGCCCGTAAAAGAAATTAAAAAAACAAAAACATTAAAAATGAATAAATAAAAATAAAAATCGAATAAATAAAAAAGCAAAAACAAACAGAAAAAAAAACACAAAAGAAAACAACGAAAAAAGGACGGTTTTTTGCATGACACAACTTTTATTTTCATTATTTTCACTCTTCGGCAATATTTTTTGCTTTAAAGGTCGATGATTAGAATTGTCAGTCAGTTAAGTGCCATAGGTGATACACGCTTGGGCGATCATGTCTCGAAAGAGACATGACTGACTGGGCAGAAGATTATCCCGCAGTAGGTTGTCATTACTTTTTGCAGTAGACTGGTTGCTATAGAACCCAATCTGTCCTGATATTTAACCCATAACTGGAAGGAATAGACAGATTAATACCTTTACCAAGGGTATTTGCGCGTAAGTGAATGCAATGAATTCGGCTGGAATTCGAACTCGGCCCCCCCCGATTTCTCGTTCCAAGCCGATATCCAATGCACCACAACGCACATAATAAAACGTAAGCAAATGAAAGAGAATTTATACATTTTCTTTGTTCTTAAGAATTGACAAACAAAAATAACAAACCCAATTTATTTATTCGATAGTTCATTTACAAACATAATTTTATATTTACAAAATTCTAAAAACTAATATAATTAGAACTAATACAATACTATTTGTCCGGTTCGAAATTCCTAGCACCTGAAGAAAGCCGGAGCGTACAACGGCCGAAACGTCGTACAAATGACCACAAAGATGAGGACAATAGTCCGAATAAGGTAAATAGTTCTAATACAATGCAATATTTATCATTTACCAATTTATAAAGAATTAATATGAAAACAATATTTTTATTCATAAATTTATAAACATTTACTAAATTATTAAAATATGTGAACCAACTCTAAAGAAGTCATTATTTAGCATTTTATAAAGTTCGTCTACAGTTTTACACTGAAAAAATATCCAAGTGTCATTTGAAGAAGCCAGAGAGTAAGTAGACCTAATGAGAATCAAACTCTCTAGAAAAGAAATACCTGGTTAGATGAATTAGTTAATGTTCTACGACCAGATGCGCATGTGCACACACACACACACACACACACACACACACACACACACACACACACACACACACACACACACACACACACGTTATAGTGTTATAGTTAGGTGTAAAAGAATTGTCAAGTTGACTACCATGTTACCGAATCTTGATAGCCTTAAGACATTTCTTTTATCACAGGCGAAGAAAAATCAAGTACCTAGTTCGATACACTAATCTCCCTCCTCCATATTCCCCACCCCACTGTATCACCCTGAAGAATTTGGTTTATCTATAGAAAAAGAAAAGAAAGACAATCAGGCAAAACAACGCGATTGCTTACATAAAGATAACTACTGGCCTGTGTAAGTTCAGCGAAAGTTCCACGACGATGAATCCTGACTTAATGGGAACTCCCAGTATATTTTAGCAAAAGTTCGTTTCTCTGTCTGTCCTTAAATGACATTAAGAATGTTAACTTAAAATCTTCTCATCAATAATATATGAGATCCCCTTTTACGTACCCTACCAAAAATGATTCCCCTGAAAATGTCTCTTGGGTCTTATATGCAAAGATGATAGACATATCGTAGACTAGATTAGCAACACTTGTACCTATGACACTTGTATTTATTTATACTATTAAATACAGTGACTTTGTTGAAAAAGCTCACTCTTGGTTGTATTTTGATAGCTGTCATATCAGCGTGCATTAAAAATGTCAAGACTAGAGACTTTTGCGGTATTTATTATAGCATAAGATATTATACGATGTAAGAAAATAAGTAATATTTTCGGGGTGTTATTCTGAAAAGTAGTGAAGGAAAGAAAAAAAGAAAGAAAAAAGAAAAAAGGACTAAAGCTAGGGAAGGAAAGCAAGAAAAAAGGACTAATTATAGATTCTAAGTCGACAGAGTGTATGGTTGTTTGCAAAAGAAAAAAGCCCAAGATGCTAACTATGGATTGGAGATCAAACAAATAGAAAAGTTTAAATATCTGGGAAATGCTTTAACAGATGATGAAGAATATGGCACTGAAATTCGAAAGTGCATTGGAATAGTAAAAGTGACCTTTCAAAAACTAAACAAAGTACAAAGAAACAGGAAAATTTGGTTAGAAACAGAAATGAGAAGGCTGAAGACAATTCAATCCCAATACTTCCCTTTTCAGGGTTTTGTTTTATCTGATCTATATATATATATATATATATATATATATATATATATAACAACCCACACTTAATAAAATCACGTTTAAATCTGGTCATGACACATTACATTGCATTCAAATATATGATTCTGTTATCATTTCGAGCTCTCACGCGGTGTGACGTCATAGAACCGCATTACAAATTTACGAACTGCGTTTGCTATTTTTGGTAACTGTTATCGTTGCTTAGCAAAGTTTTATGTCAGCACAAGATAAAATCGTCGCTGATGGTAGATGCTTTTGTGTTAACGTCCGTGTAACCTCTCTGAAGTTGGCTCATGTGAGCCGAAAGCTAAGAACAAACTTAATAAAAAATTTCCCAAATGTTGGAGAATTTTTCTCTTTATTTTCACCTGAAGTTAAAGTAAAAATAGGATGTTTAGAACGGCTCGTGATTAAACATAATAGGCATTCATTGTCTCTTATTTTTAACAATACATGTTTAGAAAATAATCTGCTGCCTCGATACACTATATATATATATATAGTCATCCGCAGACAGATCTGTTTCGCTGTATCACAGCTCATCAGTACGGTTAGACTCCGATTGCTTTTAACCCAGGGTTGAAACCCAACCGAATTGACGTCAGTCGGCGACTCTACCTCTGGGCTATGGGCGTTCGGTAGAAGAAGGCAAACTTTTAGCGTGTATATTGTGATTATACACGTCCAATAGCCAGAGTGCTCTAATTCATTAGTGAATGAGCGGTGCGTGCATGCGAGAGTAGCTACTGTTTTTCAAAGTCTATCATTCTTCCAGAGTGCTTAATGAGGGTGTGAGAACGTATATATATATATATATATATACATACATACGAGGGTAAGTAAAAAAGATATTCGCTTTCTCTGGTCGGAAGGTGTGTCAGAGGTGAAATTCATCGTAGGCTTTTATCACAATACGCCGACAGTCCACTATCACCTAGAAGTGTGTTTGAGTGAATCAAGAAGTTTAATATTGGCTGCACAAACGTGAAGCACGAAGGAGCGTCATGCTTGTGAAAGAGGAGGACTCGCGTCAACCTCAATAATTGCCTAGAAGATTCAACAAACTAGAGAGATGGTAAAGGCAAACCGACAAGTTATCATATGTACGATCCATTGCTAAAGATGTGGGAAAAAAAATTAGTTCTATTTATCGCTCTCGAAAGTACCTGACACCATATGTCATGCTTTATTTTTACAAGAGTCAGATCAGGCAAAAAAAAAAAAAAAAAAAAAAAAAAAAAATTGGAACATATCTGCTACATTTCTGATCACTTCCCAGCCTGGATAAAGTTCTGAAGCGTATCTACGGACTTGTCAACGATTAATTATTTTCATTCCTACAGTCGTTTTCTCACTGACGAAACATCAAAATCCTACCGCTACTCTCAAGCTATTTCTATGGCAAATATTTAAGAGGCGGAAGAATCTTCTCGAGAGTCTTCGAGAAGAAGCTATAAATGGGCCTTCTTTTTACTAATAGAATACGGAAGCAATGAGGACGATTCGATCCTGTATATGGAGGCCCTTAGCTGTAAAGGCCTAAACTGGTGAAGGTAACCTCCTCAAGTCTAGAGTTAACAGTTATCTATCCTGCATATATTCTTGGATGTGCGTTGTGGTGCAGTGGATATAGACTCGGAACGAGAGATTGGGGTGCCGAGTTCGAATTCCAGTTGAATTCCTTGCATTTACTTACGAACAAATACCCATGAAAAAGGTATTAAACCGTCTCTTCCCTCCATTTATGGGTTAAATAATAGGGCAAACTGGGTTCTTTAGCCTTGGCTGGCAACCAGTCTACTGCAGAAAGCAATGGCAACCTACTGCCCAGTCAGTCATGTCTCGAAAGAGACATGATCGCCTAAAGCGTGTATCACGTATGGCAATTAACTGACTGATCCTGTATATCCTTATAATCTGCACTTATCTTCTCTTCTTATCTCCATACAAACACACAGTAACCTTTTATCTTGAGTAAAACGCGGGTCTTGTAGATGTGAACATTTAAAAATATGTCATTGGTTTCGCCAAAGACGATTTTCGTCATACGCAAATACTGATGTTTACACAGTTTCTTTTTTTATCTGAATTTTTATGAACTCAGACGTTCACCACGTCACAGGAACTCGCAATAACACGTCTGCGCTGACCGGACCGACAGTGAACTCTCGCTACCACCATGAACTTAGGACGATCTCTTAAGCCATCGTCACGACGGCATCCTATAAAGCAATAAACCAATTTGTTCGTCAATCTTTTAACACAGACTACATTTTGTCTTTTCTATTAAATTTTATTGCTATTTCTCAACTAGACATTGGCAAACATTTGTGACAACTCCAACACAGATAAGCAAATATCCAACTCTGTTCTAAAATAAATTCTATTTGATGATTTGAGAAATGTCCAAGAGAAAGATAATATACTTAAACAACTGCTTTAACACACACACACACACACACACACACACACACACACACACACACACACACACACACACACACACACACATATATAGTGACGTAAATTAATAAATATACATTCATTGACGAGAGTTTACATATGTATAGTATTAAACAGTGCTCAATGTGTGAACAGAAGTGTATTATATATATATATATATATATATTATATAATTCCAAGTGAAGAGGACTCAATTTTTTTTTTTATTTTGATTATTCTGTCATTTATTTTATTATAAACAGTGCTCAATATAATGATGTGTCAGTTTTACATTGCGACATGGAAATTTCTATGTTTCGAGATAGGTTCTCATCATCAGGAAATGTTGGTGTGGTTGTGCAGATGATTTACATTTAAATGACAAAATTTTTTGGTTTGCTGTGAATGTATTATAATTTTATAATCTTGTTATTAAAAAAGCAGTAATATAAATTTATAAGATCTAATTCCTATGGACATCAATTATGTCACTTGTGATCGCCATACACTTTTATCTTTTCTTAACTGACAACCATAAAATTTTAAACACATACGGTGGAAAGTCAGAAAGTTGAACTCTGTGTTTAAGAAATAGTTTGATCCTAAATTTCATGCTATAAATAAGTGATACTTGTGTTTAAATCAGAATTTAACATTAAATTTGCTAATTTTTCAAAAAACAAAAACAAAAATAATGTGTCACAGATATATATTTTATTTTGCAAGATTTTTAAAACCGAGAATGAACTTTTGCTTACAAATGTGTCGAAAAATTGAAAAGTTAAAAATATTTTCAGAATTTTAAATTCCAATCAATATAATTCAGTTTGAATTACACCAGAGTATTTTGCTTACTGGAAATAGCCAAACTGATTAGTTAGCTTTTAATTAAAACTAAAATAAATGTTTCAAGAAAATCTTTTTATTTTTTAAAATTCATTTTAAACGTTAGTTATCAAAAATGAGTGAAGGTATTTAATATATATATATATATATATATATATATATATATATATATATATATATATATAAAGGGAGTTCTACAGGTAAGAAGTGCGAGAAAAGAATCTATTTAAATAGAAGTGATGGTTGAATCTAGTTGGTTCAATAGTACTTCAACCGGTGAAACCTAATTGCCAATCCAGTAGCACGCTTAAATTTATGCAGTCGAGGCACAAAGGAAAAGGGGCTCATTATAACAGTTGTCATGAAAAGATTTGTAGAAAAAACCCGGAAGGAAGCCGTGTCACTTAGATGAAAAGTGTGGAGACGTCAGGTTAGGATCGACCACATTTCAAACCGTTTTTTTGAATTTTATTAAGAACCTTAAGATATAGAGCAGTGTCACCAGAACAGATGTGGCAGCAATATTCGATGCATGAACAAATAGGAGATTTAAAAATATGCAAGATGGATTCTGACGGGAAAAAATATTTTGGTACGACACAACACAGCAGTTGGTTCGATATAGCCACGTCACTTCATGTTAGTGGGAAACGTGAGCACAAGAAGGCATAGAGCATTGCTCTTTTGGATTCAAGCATCAACCATACTGATGGCAGACAGTAATGGTTTTCTGTGGTGATTAAATGAAAGCAGTTTTGTAGGTGGGAGAATTTACAAGCTGTTTCTTGGCCCAGCTAACCACTGACTGGAGGTTCTTTTCGAGATTAATAAAACCGTTTCTTTATTAAGCTAGATGCATTTGAAATTGTTCAAACGAGTTTTTTTTTTTAAGTTTTTTGGACATCAGATTTGCGTTTTGTTACAATAATTCCGACTGACCCAGACAAAAGATAGCGGACACCTGGTTGACGCAAATAATAAATAAATAAATAAACGCGAAATTATAAAGAAATGACTTTAATCCTTTTTATCCGTTTAGATGGCTAAAAAAAGGTTGGCTTGAAAAAAGCCCCATAAAATATTGGAGACATAAATCCGTTCTTTGAAGAAAATGTATTTAATTCATTAATTCCATCTTTTGTTTTACTTTTTCTGTTTTTACGCCTTCTTTTTCCCCAACTTTCTATTGATTTTAGATAATTTCTTTACTTTTTTCGCTTTTTTTTTATCCATTTTTTGTTTATTTCTCTTCCTCCATTGAAGCCGTACCAGACGCATCTATCTACTCTAAAAATGAAAACACACCTTTACTCACAAACTTTTAACTGGAAAGATAATCTAGTCCTCTCGTCTCCTCCAAACATTTCTGTCCATGATGTCTCTTAATCTACTTTTAGGAATAATTTTAATAACAAAATTGATTTATTATCAAATTGCTAGAGCTTTATCAAAAAATCAAGAACCATATAAACACTTCCAATAGCAGCAACAACACAAATATTGTTTGAGTTTGGGTTTTGTTTAACGGCATATCAGCCTCTGTGGGTCATTTAATGCCAAAAGAGTGGGGTTTTAAGGTATTTTTTTAAATGTTCGGTTATAGTGAGGAGGTTGATTTAGTCAGAATTTGTTGAAAGGATTTTGTTTTTATTCTTTTTTTATTTTAGAAAACTGAAGATGTCTTCTAGTTTTGTATTTAAAAATGTTTTGCTCAGAATTTTTTTCTTTCAAAAATGTCTTATGGTAATAATTTTTTCTTCAAAAATGTATTGTTGGTAATATTTTTCCTTCAAAATTTATATTTTTCTATAAAAGTCCAGTTTTATGTAAATATTTCTATAAAAGTCTATTTTTATACTTTCATAGTGTTTTGACCCCAGTTTGTGGGCGTTAACTATTTGCCCATAGCTGGGAACCTGAAAGGTGCTACCACTCCGGGTCAGAGTAGACCTGAAAACAACAGCAATTAAGAGGTGGTTCCATGCTCCACACAATCTCCCAATCAGAGACCTTGCTGCAGGATGCAGTTTACCGTTATGCCCAGGACCCAACAACGCAAATAAGCAGGGCATGTAACTAGAAGAGAAGTATGTAACGACACAATCGGAAGCTGAATTTCTATACTACCTTGAACAAATTTTTTTTTTGTTTTTTTAATCATATCACCCCGAACAAGGCGGTAACGCCACTGATGTGCAGGGGGCTACGGAAGAGTTAAAAGATTTGAAAAGAGAAAGCCGGAAACCACATCCTAAACAGGAAACAAAGGATAAGCCTCTTCACCCGTTCAATAGACGTGATGGTTAGGAAATAAAATAACATTAATACAAGAAGAACTTGGGAAACCGAACTTCCTGAAAAACTATATATATTTTTTTTAATCATTTCATCCCGAGCAAGGCGGAAATGACACTGATGTGCAGGGGGCTACATAAATGTAAAAAGATTAATTAGAAAAGAGTGAGAAGTACAAACTAGTAAGAAAGGAACAATAGAAAGTTGAGAAAGCAGGTTCGATGACAGATACATAAATAGAGAGAAAGGGAAGGTTATACGGGGGTGGGGAGAGAGCTAGAGTCCAGTGGTTAGTAGATGAGTATTGACTTTGCATTTAAATTTCTGGAGGTTGTAGCCGTCAGGAAAGCAAGAATACGGGAGCGAGTTCCACAGGCGGGAAGTGCGAGAGAAGAAGCTGCAGGAGTAGAATTGTCGTCGGCATTTGGCTAACCTGACTGTGAATGGGTGGGACCCAGTTGCCAGTCTGGTTGCACGAGTAAACACTTGTTGAGGAGGCACCAGTGACTTAAATTCGTTGGAGCAGAAGCCATAAAACAGACAAAGGGAGGCCACATTTCGACGATGGGGAAGTGGCTGCAGTCGAGAACCGACAGTTTGAATTAACACTTAATTAATGTCGAATGTTTCCTGAAAAATTCTTTGAAGAGAAATATTTCATAACTTTTTTTAAAAACTTCAGTAACACGAACTATTCGGTAAATGAAATCGACTGTTTCTTGACTGGAAACGGTCATTTTCACTATAACCTTTGCTATATAAACTTTTAAATATAAACAGACTTACTTTCAAAGAACAAAAATCTTGTAATAATCTTTAGTGAGGATAGATACTATACGCTAAAGCTATTGACAGGCTTAATTTGAAGTAACACTGATCAGGAATCGATGTTTCTACCGGGAGAATACAAAGCAAATCTATTATATACAGAATGTCCATAAAGTCCGTGTGCACTTTAAAAAATTTATAAATACAAATAAAGTTATAAATTTTTAAAGTGCACACGAATTTTATGGACACCCTTTATTTATGGGTATTTTGTTGAAGCTAATTATGTGATATAATAACACCAGCAGTTTGATAATGAATGTCGAATATTTTCTTCATAGATACGGTAAATTTTGCATTCTTTCTTTGAGATCTTTTTTTTTGACAATACTTTTTCTTTATTTTTATACTTTCTTTCTTTTTCCATTTTTTTCTTCCTCCCTTTCTTCTTTTTTTGTTTGGTTTTTCTTTCTTTCTTATAAGATCGTTTTTATTTCTTTGACTGTACATTTTCCCTATTTTTACGATTTTCTTCAGCCTATCTTTTTCTTTTTCTTTCATTAAAGCTTTTTTCGTTCTTCGACAAAACATTTTCTTTATTTTTAAGTTCCTTCCTTCCTTCCTTCCTTCCTTCCTTCCTTCCTTCCTTCCTTCCTTTTTCTCCCTCTCTTCTTACATTTCTTCCTTCTTTTGTTTGTTTGTTTCTTTCTTTCTTAAAGATCTTTTTTATTTTTTTTAACAATACATTTTCCTATTTTTCTTTCTTTCTTTCACTTACTTTTCCAAGTTTTCGATTTTGAGTAAGGTTTTTCTTTCATTTCAACAACACAATAATGCTGACCAGCCCCGAACAAATCATATTTCATATCAATATATTTACATATGTTAAAATGTGCCTTACTCAAACAACTTTCTTCCGTCATTTGATTTGTACACTCTATGTATATATTTATACACTGTCTTCGAAATGTATACTTAAGAAATATGTCTGGACACTCCATCAGTTTATAACGCTATGAGGTTATTTTTACTTAAAAACCACATCTTTAAAATAAATAAAACTATCTATAGCATTTATTGCACGCATTGTCGGAAATATGTATGCAATTAATTAGATAGAAGTCAAAATACTTGTATACCGTATCTATCATTTTCTTCAAGTCAGAGGGACATCGATGGAAACGAAAATGGCTCCCAGCTACGCAAACATATTCACGGGTGTCTTAGAACGAGATATGTTGAGTAGATATTACATAGCACCCCTACACTACCACAGATAAATAGATAATATCTTCTTTATATGATATGGACACACGGTGAATATAGTTTTCACAATTTAAAAAAAAAACACCTCAACGATTTCCATAAAACCATCAAATCCACAGTAGAATATTCCATCACTTCTATTTCATTTCTGGATGTACTGGTAGGTCTAAATGCAATTTGATCTCTACAACACTATACAAGAAAGCCACATATAGTCATTGCTACCTAAATTTCAATAGCTGCCACATCACACTAATCTAAGAAAAATCAATAATCTGCAGCCATTGCTTATGTATAAAACGTATATGTTCACAAAACGGGGATTATAAAAACCACATAGGACAACTATTTACTTAATTTTTAAATAAAAATTACCAATTTAACACGATCAAAATCTATCACTAAGGCTTCTAAACAAAATAGAAATACATTTCTAAACTATGAAACAAAATTAATAATTCCAGGATTCCCATTGTTTTTTTTTATTACAAAGTTCGCAAACTTTCCTATATCTTACTAAAAGATTTACCATATTTATAGCTCGACCACACAATTAGAAATATATTCAGTGAGAAACCACTCAACGCTAGGCGTCATCCTCCAACCTACATAGACTTCTAACATTATCTGAAACACAAAAATTATCACCTCACGAAGGAGACATCGTGTGCAATAAACCTCGATGCCAAGTTTGTAAATATGTCATCGCTGTATTTGTCTATATTTCTGAGATGAGACAATATTTAGATTATTCGGACTATTGTCCTCATCTTGGTTGCCATTTGTGCAAATGGCTCCCAGCAATGCAAAAATATTCGCGGGTGTCTTGGAACGAGGCATGTTGAGTAGATACTACATAGCACCCCTACACTCAGTCAGTCACTTAAGTGCCATACGTGATACACGCTTGGGCGATCCTGTCTCGAAGGGCAGAAGATTATCCCGCAGTAGGTTGCCACTGCTTTCTGCGGTAGACTGGTTGCCGACCAAGGCTATAGAACCCAATCTGTCCTGTTATTTAACACATAACTGGAAGGAATAGACGGATGAATACCTTTCCCAAGGGTATTTGCGCGTAAGTAAATGCAATGAATTCAGCTGGAATTCGAACTCGGCTCCCCGATTTCTCGTTCCGAGCCGATATCCACTGCACCACAACGCACATCCGTACACTACCACAGATAAATAGATAATATCTTCTTTATATGAACACACGATGAAAATTGTTTTCACAATTTAAAAAAAAACACCTCAACGATTTCCATAAAACCATCAAATCCACAGTAGAATATTCCATCACTTCTATTTCATTTCTGGATGTACTAGTAGGTCAAAATACAATTTAATCTCTACAACACTATACATGAAAGCCACAGATTGTTTTCATTTGGACTCATTGTTGAGTTAGTAGGTAGGTAGTACGATTTGCTTACTTTTACTTAGGTTGCAGGTGGCATGTTTTTTTTTGTTTTTAAGGATTCTATATTCTTTTCGCTTTGCATTATATATGAAATTATTGGGTTACTCAAAAGTAAACTCAAAATTATTGGAATGCTCAAAAGTATTTTCAAAGGGATTTCTTCATCATGTAAATATTGAAAGCTAAAAATTGTAAAAAAAGTGTTAGTTTGAAGAAGGTGCTTTTCAGAACAGTATGTATGACAAAAAAAGTATATTTATTCATTTTGTCATTCAATTACTAGACATGAGAAATCGGAGATCTAAGTTAGAATTCCAGCTGTGTTCGATATAATCGCTTAAGTGCTAATACACTTGGGTAAATTATGAATCCAATTCTCTTCGACTGGGTTTTATAGTCTTGGTTGGCAACCAGTCTATTGCAAAAATGAAGAAAATCTACCTAATCCGTTATAAATCAAAAGAGACACGATCGCCCAACCTTAACTGACTGATTTATATTTCAACATATTTAGCGATAAATCATTAAGATGTTTCCCTGAGTATATTTTATTTTATTTTATTTTGTTCGGCAGATTAACATAAAAAAGCATCAATATATTTTCTTCAGTTCTCGATTTTTTTTTTTTAATCATTTCACCCCGAGCAAGGCGGAAATGACACTGATGTGCAGGGGGTTACATAAATGTAAAAAGATTAATTAGAAAAGAGTAAGCTAGTAAGAAAGGAACAATAGAAAGCTGAGAAAGCAGGTGCGATGACAGATACATAGGTGGAGAGAAAGGGAAGGTTATACGGGGGTGGGGAGAGAGCTAGATTCCAGTGGTTAGTAGATGAGTATTGACTTTGCATTTAAATTTCTGGAGGTTGTAGCCGTCAGGAAAGCAAGAATACGGGAGCGAGTTCCACAGGCGGGAAGTGTGAGAGAAGAAGCTGCAGGAGTAGAATTGTCGTCGGCATTTGGCTAACCTGACTGTGAATGGGTGGGACCCAGTTGCCAGTCTGGTTGCACGAGTAAACACCTGTTGAGGAGTCATCAGTGACTTAAGCTCGTCCGAGCAGAAGCCATGAAAGTATTAATAAAACAGACAAAGGGAGGCCACATTTCGATGATGGGGAAGTGGCTGCAGTCGAGTCGCCAGATCAGTACCTATCACATTACAGACTCTTCTTTGGAGCTTGTCAAGAACACTGAGGAGAACGGCAGGGGCTCCTGACCATAAATGGCAGCAGTACTCCATGCACGGACGGATGGTTGACTTGTATATATGCAGGATGGATTCAGGTGGAAAAAACATCCTGGATAAAGTCAATCCAGACAGCTTCTGGTTTAGCGTCAATTCATTTTAACCTAATCTATTTGCGTTTGGAATGTTGATAGGAATTTTAGACACTAGGATTTTTTGTAACACCACGTTGACGCGTGTTGAAATCCATGCAGTATTTAGAATTGTTGAAGTTATCGCTGGCATTTTTTGTCGACATTTACAAACTCTACATTTCGGTAAGTTTCGCAAACCAATTAATAAAATGTGAATAATCTGATTTATTTGGAAAAATCAGTCAGTCAGTTAAGTGCCATACGTGATACACGCTTTGGGCGATCATGTCTCGAAAGAGATAAACTTGATTGACTGGGCAGAAGATTATCCCGCAGTAGGTTGCCATTGTTTTCTGCGGTAGACTGGTTGCCGACTAAGGCTATAGAACCCAATCTGTCCTGTTATTTAACCCATAACTGGAAGGAAGAAATGGATTAATACCTTTCCCAAGGGTATTTGCGCGCAAGTGAATGCAATGAATTTGGCTCGAATTCGAACTTGGCTCCCCGATTTCTCGTTCCGAGCCGATATCTAATGCACCACAACGCACATCCGTTTGGAAAAATATTTTGACAAAAACCCTACTTCGCGGTATGATAATTTCTCAAATTTAATTTTGTAGTACTTCATAGTAAACAATATTTTTTAAGAACATTTCATTTTTCCTTTTTAACAACAAATCTTGGGAAAAGTAATAATCGGTCTCTTCTCTCCAGGTATGGGTTAAATAATAGGACAAATTGGGTTCTACAACCTTGGCTGACAACCTGTCTATCTCAGAAAGTAATGGCAACCTACTGCAGGATAATCTTCTGCCCAGTTAGTCATGTCTCTTTCTAGACTTGATCACCTAAGCTGACTGAGTGAATAATTTCTTAGGATTTTTTATTCTTCACCATGTAACATGCAACTGACCAAACGTAAATATTTCTTTCTGAAGCCAAATTAAAGCCTTTAGAAGTGTTTGACCTTATGATTTGTTTATGCTTCTTGCAAACGCAGGGAAAAATGGAAACTAGATTCTTATATATAAAAAACTTAAAGAAAAGATATACAACCCTCAACCCCCAACCCCACCAAAACAGATAAAAAAATATTGCATTTTTATTAAATAGATATTTATTATTTTAATCGTTAAATTGTTTTTAAAATGTGAGAGTATTTTGTATGTTAGGTATGAAGCTTTTAATTTTTCTAAAAAGATTAATGAAAAATTATAATTCTGCTTGTTCCTAAGTTAGTTAGTTAGTTCCTCCGTCCGTTACGCCACACTCTCTACACGAGCTTTTCTTTCTCCTCTATCTTTTTACACTCCTCAGCCTTTCTCTCCCCTTTGCCAAACAGAAGGGTAGTAAAGAGTGAGAGAGTAGGAGGAGAGAGCCTATAGCATTAGCGTAGCAGTAGCAGCTTAAGCTGGTGGTTGTAGCAGTAATTGTGTGTGTATATATGTGTGTGTACTGTACAATATAGTAAAAATAAGTAGGTTTGTTGTCGTATACCGCGACCTAATAACGAAATTTCTGGCCTCTACACCCCTGGCCATTACTCAGTTGGTCTTTTCTGTTTACATTGGACACAGGAACCATGACTTTTCAGTAATAAAAAAAAAATTTTTCTCTTTCAAAATCTCTCACAAAATAGCGTACAGTATTTTGGTTATGGTCTGTGCATACGCCGCTTAATATAAAATTACAGTAAAGTAGCTTCTATGGACATTACTTTTATAGATATTTTAATAAAATTACACTCTGTGTTATCGTTATTTTATTATCCAATACCTTTATGTTTGAAATCGTTACTATCATTTGTATGACAAAGTAAAATTTTTTCCAGGATATCATAATTATCCTTCCGTGGAAATTTCACGGGTTCCGCTAGTGAAAAATTATTGTACTAAGCTACGTACCCTAGTAAAACCAACTGTACTTTATATCAACCTTATTTGTTTCCACTTCTCCCTAAAATTTATCATGATCTGTCAATATACGGCTATTTTAGAGGATGTACGGGGGAGCCGAGTTCGAATTCCAGTTGAATTCATTGCATTCACTTACGCGCAAATACCCTTGGGAAGGGTATTAATCCGTCTCTTCCTTCCACTTATGGGTTAAATAACAGGACAGATTGGGTTCTATAGCCTACCACAGAAAGCAATGGCAACCTACTGCGGGATAATCTTTTGCCCAGTCAGTCATGTCTCTTTCGAGATATGATCGCCCAAGCGTGTTTCATGTATGGCACTTAACTGACTGACTGACAGACGAACTAACGGAAGTCACAGAATTTCATATGCGGATTTGTCATTTTTATTTACTGATATGTGTGACAGAGCTGATCTCGCTCAAAGTGTGTGGGGTGGGGCGAACTCACACCTCTTTCCCACCCGCTATCAATTTTCAGGTGTAAGCACCTCAACACGATTTCCATATCGCATACAGTTTCAATATCCTCATTATTAATCTTAAAGAAAGCCTATATGCTTGTACTGCCAAATGATCAAAGATATTCTTCCACTCAGAGTCAGTTTGGATAGTACCTTTCTCCCTATTTATAGAACATTTTTATTTATTTATTTATAGAGCTTTTTCTTTTAGAAACAGAGGTTAATGCGTTAATATTATTAGCTAGCAGACAGAAATATTAGCGTATCATCGCTGTTGTCGAGATTTCGACGTGGGAAGAAAAAAAAGCAATTAAATGTTCAAATGATTTTTTTCTCAACTTTAAGTTTAACAAAAGATATCAATGATTTTCTTTTGCACATTACAGGATGGGCAAATGTTCGTGCGGTGTGGATTGTTAGGTAGAAGGAACTGCTGGAGTCAGAAAGAGATTATACATATACAAATCAATAGGCATAAAGAGCAGACATGAATATTGGAAGGTAGATAATAGTATCAAATATAATCAATTCCTTTTCCTTTGTATTTTTGGACTTTGTACTAAATTCCACGTTTAATACTTTTCATATCATTGCAGCAAATGAGCATAGAATATAGAATCCTCAAGAAAAAAATATTAGTTTGACAAAGAGGAAATGAGTGATTCGTGGACCAACGAATAGTATTCTTCTATGTAACCGTGTCCTTATGGAACGTGTGAGATCATGGCTCTCCACAATTTCCTCTGCTTCGTAGCGGTTAATAAATTTTATTTTTTACTATCCCTTACATTTCTTGTTCTGCTATCCATTTACAAAGGCTCGTTAGGCATATTTCTCTTTATTTCCCAGTATGTCAGGATGTGCGTTGAGGTGCAGTGGATATCGATACGGAACGACAAATCGGGGAGCCGAGTTCGAATTCCAGTTGAATTTCTTGCATTCACTTGCTCACAAATACCCTTGGGAAAGGTATTAATCCGTCTCTTCCTTTCAGTTATGGCCTAAATAATAGGACAGATTGGGTTCTATAGCCTTAGTTGGCAACCAGTCTACCACAAAAAGCAATGGCAACCTACTACGGGATAATTTTCTGCCCAGTCAGTCATGACTCTTTCGGGACATGATCGCCCAAAGCTTGTATCACGTTTGGCACTTAACTGACTGACTGATGTTCTCTATGAGTCGAATTTTCTAAGCCTTCCTTCCTCATTCTGTGTTCTAGAAACTCCAACTATATATTTCTGATTCTAAGTATAAATGCTTTTTTGTTTCTTTTAATCACTTTGACCCAAGCAAAGAGATAAAGTGACTTAGGGTTACTGGAAGTGAAAAGGGAATAAAAAGGCTTCATAAGAAAGTCGAAACCCAATTCTAAACAGGAAATAAGGGATAGCCCTCTACTATTGTTAAAAAAAACCGGGGAGCACTGTGAACCGGATGATCTTTTCAAAATACTATTAGAGGCGTTTTTTAATATATATATATATATATATGATTTATTTACTTTGTTCAGTCTGTTGTCCTCATGACCCTCTGATCATCAATCTCCTACAAAGAATCAATCTCATCACTCAAAACAAAAACATTATTTTATGCTGGATTCCCAGCCACATTAGGCTCAGAGGAAACGAAAAAGTAGACATAGCTGCTAAAAGATAATTAACCATCAATATTAGTGATATAAAAGTACCCCACGCAGATTACAAACCTCTAATCAACAACTTTATTATGACCAAATGGCAAGTGTTGTGGAACTCCTGCAAAAGTTCAAATTTCCAGTAGGAAAATGTCAAGAAGTGAAGAAGTAGTAATGACTAGACTTCAAATAGGCCACACCACTGTAACCCATTCACACCTACTAAAAGGTGAGGAGGCACCAATTTGCATTCCATGCAAGGATCTCTATACAGTGAAACATCTACTAACAATCTACATAGATCTTGAACAAATTCGATTAAGATACTATCAAGAAAATAATCTGAAAGACATCTTCAACAAAGCTGACCCAAATGACCTTTGAGAATTTATAAAAGCAACAAAATTATATAACAAAATATAGTTGCAAAAGAAGATAGCATATAATCATCACACATCAAATCATAACACCTCTACTTATATGTCGATTAGCAGTATAGCCCAGCGTTGCTCGGGTGTAATGAAAGCTTTAAAACTAATCCATGGTCCTGGAGCTCAGACTCTTTGGACGTTGGCACGAAAGACTAAAAAGCAATAGTTGTTTCCAGTTAAAGCGAAACCGTAGGCTGAAATAAAAATGAATGGATGTAAGTCAAATTTTAATTTCCTGGTATCGATATCAAATAAGATTTTTCGTCATACACTGAATTTTGAAGGCTAAATAAGTCCTCTGCGTAAATGGTATCATGGCTGAGACTAAGAACTACAATTATACCTACTTAAAAACAAACCCGAAGCAAAAACTAAAATAAAAGGGCTGAAAAAAAAATACAGACATACAGTCAGATAAACAAACACACACACAAACATCTTGCCTTTTATACATATATATTATCGATTTTCTGCTCTATTGTAAGAAATGCAACCTTGAAACTTCTGAATATCGTTTCTTATGTCTTTGTCTGTGAGTGTATCAAATTTTATTAAAATCGGACCACTCCTTCTGTAACCCGATTTTTTCGATTATCGATTTTCGATATTTATCGGGGGTACCTCGACACAAAACCTAGCTAAGAACACTCGCAGATGCTTATAGTCAAACTGTGTAAATTTTCAAGAAAATCGGTTCAGCCATTTCGGAGTATATAGGTAACGGACACACACACAGACACACACACTTACACACAGAGACAAAGTTACATTTATAAATAAGTTTAGATAACAATAGACTAACAAAAGATCAACAAGTAGTAAACAAATCAAAACAAATTTTTCAGCATTAAATAACCCAAAAGAGTTGATTTGCTGGTAAAACAAAAAAACTAAACTAAACTATTGCTCTGTTCACGATATTTCTGCTGTTGCTCCGACGTTCTTCAAGTAACTTAACCCTTTATCTCAATTATTGGAGTAGATTGTTCTCGCTCTATGAGTTATGTCACTTCCGGATGTTTTAGCTATCTCTCTTTTTAACTCAACTCTTCAAGTTTTTATTTATAAGTTCTGTAGCCAGGTTTTGAAATCACACGAGACATGATCCACTGGATAAAAGCGTTGGTTAGATCCATTGACCTGATCCAAAGAGTTGTGAGTTCAATACCTGGCTACATCAGTGGTGAACAAAAAGAGTTGAATTATATGACGAGAACTAAGACATCCAGAAGTGGCATGACTCATAGATCGAGAACAATTTACCCCAGTTATCGAAATAAAGGGTTCAGTTCAAAAATCCAATCAACGGAAGAAGGCCGGGCGTAAAACGTGCATAATGTCAATAAAGGTGAAGACAACAGTCCAAACAATGTAAATGATATGGACCCGGTATAGGACCTTAAAATAATGAGTCAACACGGTGGTAGGTCAAGAACATATATTACGTCAACAAGAGACAGAAACAGATACAAAGAGATACAAAGAGAAAGAGTAATAATAGCTTGGCTACAAGTGACCGACAGACAGACAGACTAGGCTGAGCTGAACTGAAATTATATTGGAAACCAGTGTCTCTGTCGCCCCGGTTCTGCATTCGAGAGTAATTAACTCTCGGTTAATATAGGCAGAAAGGAGTCCATTATTAAGTGTGTAACTCCTCACAACAGTAAATAATGACAATACCTCATCTCAGAAATATAGACAAATACTTTATTGTTACAATATAAAAAACACATATTTTCAAAGTAGCTTCGATTTCCCAAAAGTTTTAGTTCCAAAACCGGATCCAGTGAAAAACAAGATGTAGAATAGGCTGTGAAGTGCGAGAAAAGAAGCTGGTGGAGTAGAATTTGCATTTACAGTTTATTGGTTTCACAGTAGGGAGGGACCTAGTTGCTAATCTTGTGGCCCGAGTAAATCTATATATGGGGGTACCAGTTTGCTAAGTTAATCGGAGTAGAAGCCGTAAAAGTATTTGTAGAAGAGACACAGGTAAACCACATTGCGCCGGTGAGAAAGTGACTGTATCTGAGCTGCCAAGTCGAGATCTATCACATTTGTGGTTCTCCGTTGGATTATGTCAAAGACCCCTAGGTGGATAGCAGGAGCACCCGACCAGAAATGGCAGTAGTATTCAATACATGGGCGTATGTCAAATCAGGATCTATCACATAACAGATTCTCTGTTGGATTTTGTCAAAGACCCCTAGGTGGATAGCAGGAACACCCGATCAGATACGGCAGCAGTATTCAATGCACGGGCGGATGCCAAGTCGGGATCTATCATATTACAGATTCTCCGTTGGATTTTGTCAAAGACCCCTAGGTGGATAGCAGGAGCACCCGACTAGATATGGTAGCAGTATTCAATGCACAGGCGGATGGTAAATTTATGCATGTATTAACTAAAAGTGATGAAAAGAGAACAAAATAGAAAATAAAAGAAAGAAAATTACGTAAATTAATTCAGGATTCTTGTAGCAATCATCTGCGGACCGACAAATGATTGTCTAGTTTTCGTTGTTCGAACTGCATCTGTCAGTTGAATATCTTTAAGTAGCTGAAGAGGTTTTCATAGAGCTGAGATTAGGTTTGGTTGAGCATAGAGAAAAGCAAATTTCATTGTTTGAAATCTTTATAATCGGGAATTGAATTGATTCCCAATGAAAGGATGGGTAACAGAGCATAGTGCTATAGTCATAATATTCGGGTTAATGCTGCACACAGACACGCATATATATATATATATATATATATATATATATATATATATATGAACATTTATGAATATTTATGTATGAATGTGTGTGTATACATGTAAGAATATTGCTAATTTGTAGCATTGTGTCCTATGGGTGTAACATGGGAATTTCAAAATCATTAAAATAATATTGATTCTGGAAGGAGGAAAATTATTGCAACTTCAATCACTGAAATAAATCAAACTCCGCAGCTGCTGGGGATTCATTTAATGAGTGACAATTATCTAATAGCTACTGATATGATAATGATATTGGTAATATTAACTGCTTCTTAATAAAGAATCATTCTGCATTCATTGACCAGGCAAGCAGGACTATTGTCGGTTGAAATGTATAAAATCTTTTTTTTCTGAAAGAATATTTTTACGAAAAAATGTTTCTCAAGTTCAGTCGCTCTTTCTATTATTAATCGGAGATTATGTCTTAACTTTTTGTTTGAAGTTTTGTGGAACGTTTTAATGACGCCATTATTTTCTTTTCAATTTACATTTGAGATCCATTTTAATTGTCGCTGTCGTTCAAAGATGTCAAGTTATATTTTTAAGTAAGTTGGTACATTTGTTTGTTTGGAATTCTGTAGCACCAGTGCATGACTTTCGAAGAGAAATGGTCCTCGCTAAGACATACAGGTCTCATTGTCGTAAAATAATTTTAACCATTGATCTGGTAAAGCGCTTGTTGTTTACAGATGGCTGTTTAGATATTTCTAAACGAGCTTGGTGCAATGAATGATATTCATATGAAAATCTCGATCAGATGAGGTTATATATATATATATATATATATATATATATATATATATTATGCAATACACACACACACGTTATATATATATATATATATATATATATATATATACATTATAAAGAGTTTATGGACTTAGTTTTAACCTGACATTTTTATTATTTGAAACGTTATAGTGAATATTCGTATTTGGAATAAACACCCGAACTTTAAATCTTAAAATTACCCAATTTTCTTTTCTTTTCTTTAATTTTTAAGTTTTATTCAAAATTAAAAGATTTCCCGAATGTGTAATTCAATATATGTAATGAACAATGTTTAAAATAAGTATAAATATATGAAATATATTTTAAATATAAAAAATATACGCATATTTGGTTTAAAACACATATCCTGTTTGGTTATCAAAACACTTGAGATAAATTACATGACTTTCTAAAACTGTCCTTGTTCCAGCGCTGTTAGAGAGGCAGTCTCCTAACCAAGGGGACTGTAACGTTACAGTCCTCTTGGTTAGGGGACTGTCTTTCTAACAGCGCTGGAACAAGGACAGTTTTAGAATAAAATAAAATACCAATGCTTTGGGAGAATAGCTGACGCCGTAAGTGTCTCTTGCTAATAAACCTTTGCCTGCGAAGAGAATTAAATTTCGCAGAAGTTGAGTCACGTGATCATCTAAATTCTTTTTTGTCGAAGTCGCTGACTCGCAGGTGATGACGTTATGCCCACGTCACTCTCTGAGAAATTCTTTTTTTTTTTCAAAGTCGCTGATTCGCAGGTTCTGAAAGCGAAATTCATTCATAAGCATTTCATGCATCTACATATATATATATATATATATATATATATATATATATATATTTATTTTATTTTTTTTTCATTTTTAAACAAGTTATTTCGCTACCTTTGTTTCTACCATGAGTGGTGTCTTCAGGCGATTTTTAATAATTTATCTTTTACCGTTTTTCTTTTTAAAAAAACATTTTAAGTGATTAAAAATCGCCTGAAGAGACCACTCATGGTAGAAACCAAGGTAGCGAAATAACACGTTTAAAAATGAAAAATATTCAAAAGTTCTACAATTGTATAGAACACTATTGGAATATATATATATATTATTGGAAAATCAACAAAGTCCGTGGGATAAATTGCAATAATAGATATTTATTTCAATAAATACATAGATAGAGAGAAGAAGAGAAAGAGAGAGGTAGCTTTGAATCAGTGTCTGTGAAGAAAATCATTTTTGCGCGGACGTGCGTATTTTTAACTGTTTAAAGGGAGATAACTAAAGTTTTGCGTGATGCGAGAGTGTGTTGTTGTAGCTGGTGTTGCATTATAGTTTCGTATAATGTTCCTGTGCCGCCCTAAGAGCAGGCACTCAATATTTTCGTCACAGTAAGTCAGGTTGTCTTTGCTCATGCGGCTGCTGGTCTGTCTTTCTTCTATTATTAGAAATTCGTCGTGTGATGAGTGATTTTTTTTTTTTAGGTGCGGACGGAGTGCCTAGCGTGACTATGTTCGGTGGTGTTTCCCATATGACGAATGGTGAATCGCATGATCTGGATGATGATATTGATGAAGGTGGGTATGCTGTTTCCGGGCTATGTGTCGATGACTGCGGTGCTGGTGGTGGCGAAGTCTCACGCTGTTATTCCAGTTTTTTTTTTATCTGGTAGTCGCCTGGCCACAACCATTAGCATTGCTCCATCTTGTATTGGTGAGTTTTGCACACCTGGTTGGGGTAGTCCGAATCGAGCCTGCATCCGGGAGAGTCAGGTGGGATGTAATTCTTCAGCATCTCCTCGGTGAGTTCGTCGGCAAGTCTTTTATGGGCGCTGATCGACTCTTTTTTTCTTTTGTGGTGAATGTAGGTCTCTGTATTCGAAGAGACACTTCCTCGCCGGCGCCGGTTCGGGATGATGGGCGTCGCTGTCTATGCAGCTATATTCGTTCTGAATATAAGCGTTGATGTGTCTCTTTCATATAGTGAGCCACATAAGCGGGTTGAGTTCGATACTGCCCCATTTTTTGAGCGATTGCGTCGGTCTCCTAGTCTCGTAATAGTACATTCGGTGCTCGTCGAAGAATCCGTTCATTCTGGTGTTTGGTGTTGACGTACGTTTTCGTAACTTCGAGAATGCACTTCGCCTCTTCTATATTGTTCGGGGTGAACCACATCTCGTCGATATAGGTAAGCGTCTTGTCAACGTAGCTGCAGAACGTGAAGTTGTCGCTGGCTTGACAACGCATCCGACCACAGTTCATGAGACCGTTATTAATCGATCGAAGAATGTAAGACTTTCCGTTGTTACTCACTCCAGTGATGTGAAGGCCGTTTATTTTGGGTGTAAGCTTAAGGCAGACGTCGAACGTGTTGCGGGCAAACTGGTCGATGTCGATGTCGATCCGGTGAAAGTTACACCACTCTTCGAAGATCGTCAGGCTCTTCAGAATTGACCAGTAGTGATTTTTATGCTACTGGAAAAACTTTATTTTTGCCCGGACCTGTTCCCAGATTGGCGTAACTTTCGTTTTAACGTGACAGTCTGTTGCTGCCACCCCGACAATGATGGTGAGATTTGATGTGTTATTATGTATGGACTTCCAATGTTTTTTTTTCTTTTGTTTTTGTAGTTAATGTTCGATGCACTTTTGCAGTATAACATGATGTTGGCCAGGCCAGTACTGTTGCATTCTTCATCTTTTTTATGAAGTCCTATGTACGTTGTGGTGCATTGGATATCGGCTCGGAACGAGAAATTGGGGAGCCGAGTTCGAATTCCAGATGAATTCCTTGCCTTCACTTACGCGCAAATACCCTTGGGAAAGGTATTAATCCATATATTCCTTCCAGTTATGGGTTAAATAACAGGACAGATTGGATTCTATAGCCTTGGTCGGCAACCAGTCTACAGCAGAACGCAATTGCAACCTACTGCGGGATAATCTTCTGCCCAGTCAGTCATGTCTCTTTCGAGACATGCTCGACCAAGCGTGTTTCACGTATAGCACTTAACTGACTGACTTCTGGCCGCGTACCGTTGTTTTTCGGTCTTCGAGTCTTCTATGTGCCCTATCCCTTCAGGACGTAGGCGATCATGGTTCTCCACGTCTCTCTATCCCTTGTGGCTCTTAGTATGTTTGTTCCTGTTACTCCTGGCAACCCCCGTTCTGTCAACCACCTGATCAGGCCCTGCAAATATGTTATCTGCTGCCTTCCTCTGTCTCTCTTTCCTTCTATCTGGCCAGTCAGTATCAGGTTCTCCAGACTCTCCTTCCTCATTGCGTGTCCCAGGAACTTCAGTTGCCTCTTCCTGATGCTCAGTATTAATTTCCTTTTTGTTGCTATTCTTTCCAATACCTCATCGTTGCTTGCATGCTCAGTCCACGATATCCGCAGAATCCTTCTGTAGAACCACATTTCCGCTGCTTCCAGTTTTGTCGTCATTTTCGATGATATTGTCCAGCATTCACAGCCGTATTGAAGAACTGACATCACATAACAATCCAGCACTCTTTTCTTTGTTTCTAGGGAAAATTTCCTGTGAGTTAGTACTTTATTCAGCTTCTGGAACGCGTTCTTTGCCATGCCAATTCGCTTTCGGATCTCTGTGTCGCACTTTCCATCTCCTGTTAGAACACTTCCTAGGTATTTAAATTTTTGTACTTGCTTGATTCTGGTATCCCCCACCTGTATTTGGCATTTTGGGTTGCACCTTTTGCTGATGACCATGCATTCAGTTTTTTAAAGTTTATTTGTCGTCCTTTTTTGTCGCTCTCCACCGCTACCTTCTGTAGGAGGTCTTGTAGTTTCCTTTCCGTGTCTGCAATCAGCAATGTATCATCTGCATACCTTATGTTGTTCAAGTTGTGGCCTCCAATAACAAATCCTGGCGTGTCATCTAGGGTCCTCAAAATATTCTCGCTGTATAGGTTGAACAAATCCGGTGAAAAGACACATCTTTGTCTTACGTCTCTTTCTATCTTTGTAAATCTACTGAAATCGTTACCTGTCCGTATGCAGGCCGTTTGCTGCCAGTAGAGATTCCTGATTACTCTTATGTCTTTGCCGAAAATGTCGAGGCTACCGAGCATTTCCATCGTATTTGTGTCGTATCTTGTCGAATGCCTTCGCATAGTCAATGAAACATAGGTACAAATCTTTCTTCATTTGTATTACCCTTTCGGAGAGCATCCTAATCATGAATATGACGTTCCTTGTTCCAGTGTCTTTAACGAACTCGCACTGTTCCTGCCCTATCTCTGGCCTGATTCTGCTTCTCGCTCTATTCATCAGGATTCTGACTATCAGTTTTGTAATGTGACTCATTAAGCTGATAGTTCTGTGTAGTTCACACTCGTTTGCACCTGGTTTCTTCGGCAGTGCTATTTCTTATCATTTAAACTATTTAAAGAAAATGTTCGATTAATTCATGCTGTATATATTTTATTGCATATATTTTCTTTCAGAGTGACTTTATTTTGTATTTTTTTTTGTCTCGAGCTTCTGTAAGAATAGGATTACATTGAATTTAAATGAATTTTTTCTTTTTTTTCATTTCTCCCTTCTTTAAGGTAAGAAAAATTATAGTGTTCTTGTCCTTCGTCCCAATCCCTTTACCAAAAACAAAAACAAAAACAAAAAACAAACAAAAACACGTGTTCCCACTAGTACCGTGGCAGTATAAAGACATGCTAGAGTAGCCAAAGCCAGTCAAAAGATGACTCTGCAAAATGTCGCAAAACGCAATTTCACTCTTCTGGCTACTGGTAACGTATGCTGTTCGTAACTACTGCTGACAGGTCTTCGAGTACTTCTTCGTAAAACTGTGTTGGCTTGTCGGGTGACAGTTCTACCAAGTCAGCAAGTGAAAGTGATCGACGTCCGAACAGTTTTTGAGTTTACTTGGTCCCGCTTTGTGGTAAACAACTATATTGAGGCTGTTCTCCAGTACATTTAGAAGATAACGGGTCTGTCTGCCTTGGATACTTCGCTTCGCCGGTAGTAGACCGTCGTCATTCGGTAGGTTGAGTTGAAATTCGGTTGGCGTCTCCCACCTTTATATATTTTTGTTAAACGATTCGCGCTCTGCGAAACTTTCCGTTGTGACGGTCTTCGTTTCCATAGCTACGGGCTTTTTCTTTAAGCCGCCGTCTGGTGTCGCTAAGTTGAATTTGGTCGTCTCTTACCACTGCTGGTGCTGGAATGATTTGAAAGGCGACCGTTAACCGTTTATATACACTGTTTGTTGACGAAATTCCCACTCTTCACCCCTATTGCAGCCCACGTCAACAAAAACCTTATTGGTTCTCTCGTGGACCAATCCCTTTGGCAATTGCCCGTGAAAGTGTTAGTTTGGGGGTATTATCAGTGTCTGATTGTAATGTAAGTCTTTCCCCTCCTCCGCAACAGTGCATTCTTTGTTAGTCACCGGCACCTTTTGTGAGTGTTGAAGGCTTTCGTAAAAGCATTCTATCTCTAAGATGTACGTTAATTCGAAAATAAAATACAAAGTCCCTGATTGGCTGTTCGGCCTTAAGATGGGCGGGACGTTTATTAATACCATTTCTGGAGCGTCTTCTGACGTGTACAAAATTTTGTTTATGACCGTTCTGTTTGTTACCACGAAGGATCCGGTTACTTATTCGTGAGTGTCGGTGGCTGGGGCGTCCGCGGGCAGATTGTTTTTTTTTTTTACGATTTCTTGATAATTGAAATTCAGGTTGCTTATTTGGTTCATTGCCATGTCTTCTTGTTGATAAGATCTCATTCTCTTTCTTGATTCTTCTGTTTTTATGTCGCCTTGTGCTTTTCTTGCCATGGGGCCGATTTTAGGCCCAGTAGCTACGTCGAGTCCACCGACGGATAACCGTTTTCTATCTTCGACATCATTAAGTCGGCTTGCATATTATCGATCCCATTATCGTGTAATTGTCCTGCGTGTATATGTTGGTCAGCAGTTTTCTTAATAAGCTTGAATTTTCTCAAATATGTGTGAATGTGTCCCCTTGTCCATTTTTTGCCAGTCGTGCAGATCTATTGAAGCGTAGGAATGCGTGTTCTTTGGACGTCGGGAGTCACCAGTGTTGACGTAGGGAGATGTTTAATGCTTCTTTAATTCGGCCTTGTGTCAGACATAACCGAACTCTTTACAGCTCATAAGTTTTATGCAGAATTATCATCAAAGGAATTTAATCATAAAAAGGTTGGTTGTCAGTTGGGATGTGTGGATTAGTGCAGAAGAGTGGAATAATAAAATAGACATTTTTAATGTTAAAATAGAAATCTATTAAAAGGAGGAATAACAAGAATTCGTAGAAATTAATGTTCAATGAGAAAGTTAAGGGTATCAAGAGTTCATACAAAATGTGCGTAGTAGTAATTGTTGAAAGAGATAAGGAGAAAGAAAAAGAAGACAATGTCCGAGTCGTTTGAAGTTGAAGCTATATTTTAGCAAAAGTTCGTCCGCGGTTCCCATGTGTCTCTCTGTCTTGACGCTGACCGGAGCCTTTTATAGTATTCAAATTTTCGCACTTGTTCGCGAAGTCCTCAAATCTTGCAAGTCGCTCCCATTAATCAAAAATCATTTTAACACCTACTTGCAAAATTTAGACTTAATAACTGAAGAACGAAGGATTTGTAGACATATGTCTATATGAACTTTTGACCTTGTTTTGGTGTGAAGAACCTGCCTCCATAATAGATAAATATATTTTTGATACACACTCGAACCAAAACAGGCGCCTTTTCACCTCAGCACGGAACAAGTGTAAAAGAATTCTGGCGAACCCTCAGACCCCGCTAATTATCGTCCTATTAGTCTCCTTCCAATCTTTGGCAAAGTTTTCGAAGCCATTATCAACGCCGAGGTGATTCAGCATCTTATGGCCAACGGGCTTCTCTCTGACAAACAGTACGGGTTTCACTTCACCAGGTCTACTGCTGATATGCTAACGACCATTACCGAGGACATATACCAGGCACTCGACAAGAATGGTGAAGCCCGAACCGTTGCCTTGGATATCTCCAAAGCATTCGACAGGGTCTGGCATGCTGGCCTCTTGTGCAAACTGCGGAGCTATGGGATAACTGGACATCTGTTTGACCTCATCCAGTCTTTCCTCTCTAACCGCACATTGAAGGTGGTATTAAATGGGCATGCCTCCCAAAACTACCATACGAACGCGGGCGTCCCTCAAGGTTCTATCCTAGGTCCCACGCTCTTTCTGATCTACATTAATGATCTCCCCGACACCATTAGATCCCAAGTTGGCATGTATGCCGACGACACAACAATCTACTCTCGCATCGATCAGAAACCAGGTCTGGACGACAAAGTGAACCTCTCTGCCGTACTTGAAAGGGACTTCCAATCCTTAGTGGCCTGGGGTAGGAAATGGTTGGTAAATTTCAATGCCTCTAAAACAAAGCTGTTATCAACTAACCACCATAGACAATCGCATCTCCCTCCCATTAGCATGGGACAGGCTAGCCTCCCAGAGAGTAAAATACTACGCCTCCTTGGCCTTACACTCTCGGCGGACCTCAAATGGAATGACTATATTGAATCCATTGCCAAATCTGCTGCTATGAAAGTCGGCTCCCTGTGCAGGGCCCGCAAATTTTTCCCACCTGAATCTATTCTGCACATATACAAATCTACCATCCGCCCGTGTATTGAATATTGCTGCCATATCTGGTCGGGTGCCTCTGCTGCTCTCCTTGGGCTTCTTGACAAAATACAAAGGAGGATCTGTAACGTGGTTGATACTGACTTGGCAGACCGGCTGCAGCCGCTTTCTCACCGGCGTGATATGGCTTCCCTGTGCCTCTTCTACAAGTACTTTCATGGCTTCTGCTCCGATGAGCTTAGATCACTGGTGCCGCCTAAGCAGGAATTTACACGAGATACTAGATTAGCAACTAGGTCCCACCCTTTTACAGTTAAACAAATAAGATGTAACCGTAAATTCTACTCCAACAGCTTCTTTTCTCGCGCTTCCCGCCTGTGGAACTCCCTTCCACAAGTCTGCTTTCCCGACAGTTACAATCTCCAGGTGTATAAATGTAGGGTCAATAGACACCTCCTAGCACACTAACTCCCAACTATTCTCAGAACACTCTCATCTACCCAACCCTCATTCTCAGTATCCTTACCCGCCTATCACCCACCCTCTGACATTTCCTATATTTAATCAGCCTTTCTCCACTCTACGTAGCCCCCTGCGCAGTAGTGGCAGTGACATGCCTTGCTCGGGGTGAAACGCTTATAAAAAAAAAAATATTAAAGAGATATAGATATATTGAATGTATTTGGACAGGAATATTTCACATTGGTTAAGAAGAACAAAATTTCAATTTTAAGGAAATTTGTGTTTATTCTTTTCTATATTTTAGACCATTTCCATGGTTTCCGCTGAATATTTAAATATAAACCAAACAACCCAAAAAATTTATCAAATTTAGGGACAAGAATAATAAGTATACTCCATCTCTATAACCAAAAAGGAAAATAAAAAAAGGTACGGCAACACAAAATAACACGTGAAGACGTGATACTTTAAAATCGACATGACGTGTAAAGACGTGCGTTATCAACAAAACTTATTTGCTACTGACTTATGAAAACGGAATGTACTCTTAAATCGGAAAATTTATGTTCCAATTTTCACCAGAAACCAGGAAAAATCTTTCAAACACACACACACGCGCGCGCGCGCACACACACACACACACACACACACACACACACACACACACACACACACACACACAACAAATGTAATAACCCATACTGTCGAAATCTAAAAAGTTTGAACGCAATTGTATATCTCCAGTTTCAGATGATATTTATTGCTAGTAATTTTACTATAAATATGTATTGCATGTGATTTTAGTATATATATATATATATATATATATATATATATATATATATATATATACATTAATGTTTATTGGAACAACAACCTTTTTTAAACATCTTTCATTAAATATTGCTGATAAGAAAAATTTGATTAATTTTTTATATAGTTTTTTCTGTGTTTTTTATGTTTTGTGTTTGGTAGGCGTAATGGAGTACAATTATTTTACACTATTTTCATTGTCTCAAGCGTTTTCGGCTACTTCTTTAGCCATTTTCAATGGGTTTTGTTTTTGCTGCTGTTAGTTTCTTTTCATGCGTTTATTGTAGAAGTTGTATTTATTTTTGTGTTGTTTTGAATGGGTGCGTTTATTCAAAAGCGACGCCTGTTGAGCATGGCTAGAATTTGAGTGGTTTTCTTTCTATTAAAAAAAAAACAACACTTCATTCCCACTGAATAAAGTGAGGTTAATAGTGAGAGAGAAATGTTTAATATACAGGGCCACGCTTATATATATATATATATATATATATATATATATATATAGTCATCCGCAGACAGATCTGTTTCGCTGTATCACAGCTCATCAGTACGGTTAGACATCCGATTGCTTTTTTCCCAGGATTGAAACTCGACTGAATTGGCGGTCCTACCTCTGAGCTATGGGCGCTCGGTAAAAGGAGGGAGACTTTTTAGTGTGTAGATTATCATTATACACACGCCTAATAGCTGAGAGTATTCTAATTCCTTGCTGAATGAAGGATGCGTAGACGCTAGAGTAGCTACTATATATATATATAATAAATCATCGAATATTACATTCGGTGTATAGCTATTTCACCGTGAAAAATGTTGCTTCTTCAGCAATGATCAAAAACAAAGTTTTATTGAACAAAAATTCACATACCAGAAGGATACTCAAAAGCATATCCATTGATATAAAATGCATATTTGGCTCTGTAAATAGATAATACCATTTATATAGAGCCCTCCACCTGAATAATTGTGAATATTAATAAAATTAGTATTAATAGGATCTGGTTTTGGGGATTTTACCTACATGCTATTTCTTTTTTGGATTTTAAATATATATACAGTACTGTGCAAAAGTATTAGGACAAGAACTATTTTATCTTTTATGAGTCATCAAAATAAAGTTTAAAATCACCCCTGTCCTAACACTTTTGCACACTACCGGTAGTGTGCAAAAGTATTAGGACAGGAGTGATTTTCCTAAAAACCTCACTGAAATTCAAATACAGGATGAAAAGTCAAGTAAATTGCATATAAATAATGATTACTTAAAACTAGTTGTAAAAGAAATGTATTAAAAAGAAGTTATATTTAATTTTTCTTATTTTCTATTAAACAAGTTATTTTGAAACTACTCATTATTCTATCCTTGGATATAACTGACTTTTTTCTTATTCTCCCCTCTCGAATTGATAAATCTAATGTTATTTCGCAAGATACACTTTAAGAACAAATACAAGCTGCTTGGCAGGAGATACCATTAGATACATTGAAGAAGCTTGTGATATCAATGCCTGACAGAATGAATCAAAGCGAAGGGCTATCATACTAAATATTAAATTTATTTTGTAACAAGTATTTTTTTCTTGTTAAAGCATTTGTTGAGTAAATCAAATAAAATTACTTTAATTAAATTGTTTATTTTATGTCACTCTGCCTCATAAAAGATAAAATAGTTCTTGTCCTAATACTTTTGAACACCCGGCTAGAAGCAAGTGGATGTGTCTAGCCGTACTGCTGAGCTGTGATACAGCGAAACAGGCTTGTATGTGCTTGACTAATATATATATATATATATATATATATTTGCGTGCGAGTGTGTTTATACATGTACGTCCAAAATATTAGGTAATTTAAACCAAATGTATAATATCCCATATGTGAGACATACAGTATTATGTAATGATTTACAAATGAAATAAAATGTATATAAAAATAAGCAACCAGTGACTAAACCTGTTAATCATAACAAATATTCAAATATTTTTTCAGCTCTGTCGTGCTGGAACACAACAATGTGTGTGCATAATGTTCTTTCACACAACCAGAATTAATAAAAGGCAAATAAGACTCACTGTAAAAATTCTGGAAAGAAAAAAAAAATAATCGCACATTTTCGCGAATTTGTGATAAGAATCAGAATTTTTAAGCAGCCCCCCTTTTTTTAAGTTTATTTTTTTCGCTTTGTATCGATGCAAGAATCAAACAATGCGCAGTCACATCCCAGCATGAAAATCTCCACCTTGACGATCGTATTTTGTTCGTGTTACAATATTAACATAATTCGGTACCTCTGACTCTTTTCAAGTTTAAAGTTACTGATAGCGCCCCACTCTGCGTTAAGAACGAGTGTTGGAAATTGAATGTGGATGTATCTCAGTAGTTAAAACGTCAAATTTCAGATGAAAAGGTTGGCATGCTTTCAGATACGACGCAAAAACACAACTAGACAACAGTTACAAAGGAGTCTTTATACTTAAACTGACATGTAAAGTATGAAAACAAACATGTAATATAGATATTCACAAATTAAAAAATGTTCAAATTGCAATGCAATCACACACACAAAAATATCTCTACGGGGTGCGATAAGTAAATTGTCGCCAATTTATATTTTTACCTTCACGTATGTTTTTTTTTGTGTTTTATAGACTGCACAGTATAGTAAGGTCAGTTGGGCACCGTATGTGAGAAAAAGCGAACCATGACGGAAATCATTCTGCTAAAAATTTAGAAACGGCATATTGTAGTACTTGGCATTCGCAACGTAAGCTCTAATGCGAACATTTAAGGGTGCTTCTGCATCAATCTGTGAACAGTGCAGATGATTCGGAAAGAGTTGAATGAATCTAATGGGGATTACGAAGGTATTTGTAGCGGTCACACATCTTCCCACAGGGCCTCAGGCTCAACACGGAGGCCTACATCAAGTGCATTGATGAGGGGGTGCTGCCTTAGGCCAAATGGGTGGCTGCTGGAAGATCATATGTCTGACAACAGGACTCTTCACCATACCACACAAGCAGGAAAACCCAGTCATGGCTGTCAGACAATTTCTGCGACCGCATAACCACTTACATCTGGTCATCTAACTTCCCAGATTGCAACCTCCTTGATTATTATGGGAAAAGTGTAGTTTGGCGAGAGATTAATAAAGCTCCAAGTAACACCAAAAATGAATAAAGGTAAAGGTTATGACAACATTCACCAACTAAAACATAGATACCGTCCAGGAGAGTTGCAGGAGATTCCGAAGTCGTCTTAAAGTCTTGGTTGAAACCAATGGCGATTTTATTACCATTTCAAGAGACTTTTTGTAATTTTGGTAAATATATCTATTAAAATGAGATGTCAGTATTCTTTCAAATTTTGTGCAATTTAAACGACAATTCATTCATCGCACTCTGTATATATCACAATCCTGAATAAAATGGATGATGCTTATTAAAATGATTTCATGATGGCTTCTATCAACATTTTCTCAATCAGAATGTTGAAAAACTATTAAATATAGACTGAAAAAAGGTTTTAGTGAAAAGGCGTGATATTAAGCGCATGCGAAGTGATAATTTTTCTGCTTATCAGAAAAAATGTATTATCTAATAGAAGCCAAAGTAAGCAACGTGAAGTTGGTTCTCTCGCTGGATTATTGACAATTAATTTGCTTATTTATTTGCCCTCGGCAAATAAATAAATATATTAATAAATACAAGGATAAAATTGGGGATTGATAAATTTGTTATTCATAATTCTATTTTCTTTCTAAATCATTCTGTGTTAAAAGCGGAATTATTTTTAAGAATACGATTTGTCAAACTCAAAATTACATATGAAGTACTAAATCCATATTTTTTCAATAGGCAAATCAAATGCATATGAAATACTTTAATATTGATATTTCAAAATATATCACGTATGTAATAAAACAACCAGTGTGTATATCTATCTATCTATCTATCTATCTATCTATCTATCTATCTATCTACAAAGAGGTGTGAAAAGTTATCGGCCCAACTAACTTGGCTCCTGGGGACTTTCTTAGGGTCTCCTAGTATCCGAATAAAAGCCAAAGGAATATATATATATAAGATAATAAACTGGAACACGGCAGCAGTTGAAAAACGAGTGACGACATCATTAATGGTGTTCTCACGAAACTTTGAAGTCGGCATAAACTTGCTCGGTTAAGTGACAAACTTCTTTACATTAATCCTATATATATATATATATATATACACTAACACACTTACAGGTACACACATACACATACTCACAAAACTTAACGACAGCAGTAGCAGAGAAAGAGGATCATTCATTTAAAGCAGAGCCCACCAGCGGACGGACGTGAAATTAAGCTCTCCTATCATTCTTCAGAATGATTTTCAGATGATTTTCTGACCTCGAAATATTTTCAGATGATTTTCTGATCTCGAAATATTAATGAATAATAAATAGGTAGTACCCAACACTTTCTTTACCTTTCTTTATTATACTAACCGCATTGCGATAGCCTTCAAATACACCATACCCATACACCATATATATATATATATATATATATATATATATATATATATATATATATAAATTGCTTTGTTTGCCTTTACAAAATAATTTGAATGAGGGAACGCGCTTTAAAGGCCAAACTGAGCCATGGTTTATTTTGATGCACTTTGAAGCCGACCGGATCAGATAATGGTTACTCCTTTAAAGAAAAACGCAGGTTTCGAATCCTGCCTAGGGGTATGATATTCTTTATGTTTCCACTAGTACACAGACCATTAGACGAAATAAAAGTTGTTTAAAATAAACGAAGCGTCAACTCAAATACTGTTATCGACTAAAATTAATGTTTGATGTAATAAAATTATGCCGGTTTGAAAAATAAAATCCATTAATCTTTAAAAAATTGCCTTGTTTATGTTTTGAATACGAAACCAAGCAGATTTGGACACTCGTGGAAAATCTGAAGACATCAGTGTCTTTTCAGAGCAAAACAGAATCTGTATATATATATATATATATATATATATATATATATATATATATATATCCGGGTGAATAAGGAACGAAGAAATATTTACAACGTTCAAAACATTAATTTAAAATAGTGCTCGATATATAATATAGAGCTGTGAATATTTATTATAAATTATAGTTTAGAACATGTACAAATTTTTATCCACTACATTTGAAATGACAACGTCTCCTCAGGTGGTATGGAAAGGAACGGAAAGTCTTTTTTCTTATATTTGGCGAATTATGTGTGGGATGTGGGATGGGGTTAGTGATAAGAAGATAAGTCTTGTAAATTGTCCGCTGGAATTTTGAAAAGGAGTTTGTGGGTGATAGAGTTGATTAAAAAACTTGTCGGGATTTTTGTAGACAGATTTAACATTAAAATATTTATAGCTTTTTATGGCGTAGTAGCTGGATTTTTTTCTTCTGGTTTAGTGAGGGGGAGAGTAAGGAAGTGTAAGGGTGAGGAAAAATAGGATTAGATGCGATGAGGTGTGGATAGTAGTTACCATTTATGAAATCACGTTTTTCTATAAAACTTTAAAATAAATCACAGTTGGTGTTATGGAATAGGTAAAGTTTGAAGTAAGAGTGTTATTGATATTATAAAGGTTTATCGTCTGTAAGGGGTCTTAACTTAGTCTATTTTAGTATTTTTAGCATGATTTTAAGGTTAGTTCTTTAATGTGTTTGCAGTTTGTCGTGGTTTCATGCCTCTGGCTGAAAAGTGTGTTGCTATTCATGTATTTAATGATATCAATTTTTTCTTGAAGACAAAGGAAACATGGTTCCTTTATTGATTTAGATGTTCTTGCTTGTTTGAGGATTTTCCATTTAACTTCAGATGTTTTTTTTTTCATTTTTTACCTTCCAAAAGTATTTGGAAAGAGACGTCAAGTTTTGTTTTTCTTTGTCATTGAAGGATGAGAGGTGATTGTAACAGCGCTTTTTAAAAATGTTCATTGTGTTTCCGATATAAATTTTCTCATCTTTGGGATTCACCATGGATGAAATCGAACACATATATATGCTTTTTTTATTTTACTGTTATGTACTTTAATTATTTTTTCTAGATTGTTGGAACAGCTATAGCTTAGTTTTGTTTTCCTATTGAAAATTTTGCTTAGAGGGTTATTTTTAGGAAAATGCTTATCTGTTAGTTTAAGAAATTTATGTCCTAGTTTAAAGTTAACTAACTGGTTGAAAGGAGGGTTATATCATATGATTTTTCTGTTTCTAATTTTTTCTTTTTTGAGCCCCTGAATTTTTTCACAACGTTAATTTTGGAAGATTGATATCCGCTGTTTTTAAGAATTTTATCATAAATTGCTTTGTGTGTATCGAATATTTTCTTATTTGAGGAGTGTGTCTTAATGCGGCGTTCAACAGATGATGGAATATGCTTAATAATGGATGGTGGGGGATTAGAGTTGGGGTTTATATAGATTGGGTTAGCATTATTTTTCATGCAAGGTTGGAGGGTGTTGGATACTAAGTTTAATGCTATGTCTAGGAAGTCGACTTGTTTTATAATAGGGTTAATTACTACGTTAAGACAAAAAGAATTAAAGACTTTATGAATGAATTTTCTAGTTCCATCAACCTTATCTTTAATAGATTTATTTATTATCATGAGTCCGTCATTTCTGTAGAGTCCTATATTGTTAGTGTCAATTTCTTTATATGCCGTGAGGTTGTACAATAGAAATTATCCGACTAGATCCGAGGATTCTGCAGAATCCAGGGCTCCCATAGAAAAATCAAAATTATCCGTTATATATATATATATATATATATATCAGCATATATACATATATTATATATCTCTCTATAATTAGCAACACATATCTCTATTCCTGGTGGCTCTAAGCACACTTTCTCATGTGAGACCACGCAACGCCCCTTCTATCATCCACCAACCCAGGCCATTCAATTATGTTATATATACATATATATATATATATATATATATATATATATATATATATATATATATATATATCAGCATGCAGTGTGGGTATAGAAGAATCCAAAGGAGTATCCTGTACATACAGTGGTAGAATAACTTCCTTAGAGAGCTCTAAATATATATGCATATAAATACATATAGAGCAAATATAATAAAACTTAAGGCAGACACGTTATTTCATCGTAAATCGGAACTTTAGGCCTGTTTCAGGCGAACCATCATCAACTTCCGTATTTATTTTAAAAAGGATTTTATACGAATGAGATTCACAAAGACCTAAAAAAGCGAATAAAAATAACGGTCGCTCCCTTAAAAGAGAAAATTTAAGAAAAAAATTTAAGAAAAAAATTTAAGAAAATATTTAAGAAAAAATTTCTGTAAAGCTTCAGTAAAGAGCCCTGAAAGGGTTTTTTTCTAAAGTAATTTGGTAAATTGAAAGCTCTGATTATTCTAAACGAAAACTTTCGCTCCATTGTGAAGATTAAATTCGACCCCTATACATTCTGCTTTTGTTGCTAATTATCTTTTATATATATATAAAGACTTTTCCGCAACTTATCAAGGCGTCTTCGAATTTTATTTATTTAGTTTTTTATTTATTAATTTTTTTTTTTATGCCGTGTTTTATTTTATCAACACAAGTGTACACGTGTGTCCGGTCTAGTTTGAGGTGGTAGAGAAACGGCTACCGGGTTTTCAACGTGTCTTTCCTGAGACCAAAATACACAGAGTGGGCAGGAACCTTTCACCGTTGTAATAGACGTCTTGAAGACCAGCTACTGTGACAAGACCATTACGACAAGCGACGGAGAGCATCGTCATAATTGGTGCCGTGTTCGACAGCATTAGCCCTAACTCAGGTTCCGGTCATCATCGTAACCGGATCAGCCGGATCAGCCAGCCAGCCAGCCAGCCAGCCAGCCAGCCAGCCAGCCAGCCAGCCGGGCGACGGTGTCCCATTTACAGCTTGAATTATGCGTGGTATCAACTAGTACAAAGTTTGAATTGGTTCCAGAGGAATTGTTATTCAATCTTCAGCTATATGTTCCTCTATCTGTCCTGTTAGTAACAGGTTCTCCAAACCTTCTTCCTCATTGCATGTTCCAGGAAATGATTTGTTTTCTACGACTTAACAACTCCAAGCGGGTTATTTAAAGCCAGAAAATATTTTTACAAGGGATATAATAATGATTTCTTCTTCTTCTTCTTCTTCTTCTTCTTCTTCTTCTTCTTCTTCTTCTATGTGCTTTGTCTCTTCAGGACTTAGGCGATCATGGCCTTCCACGTCTCTCTATTCCTGGTGGCTCTGAGCACACTTTCTCATGTGAGACCACGCAACGCCCCTTCTATCATCTACCTGCCCAGGCCCTTCAATTATGTTATCCGCTGCTTTCCTCTGTCTCTTTTTCCCTCTATCTGGCTTGTTAGTATCAGGTTCTCCAAACCCTCCTTCCTCATTGCATGTCTCGGGAACTTTAGCTGTCTCTTCCTGAAGCTGTATCAATTTCCTTTTCGTCTCCATCCTTTCCAAAACCTCGTCATTGCTCACATGCCCGGTCCATGATATCTGCAGCATCCTTCTGTATAACCACATTGCAGCTGCTTCAAGTTTTTCCTTCATCTTCGAAGATAGTGTGCAACATTCACTGCCATATTGAGGAACCGACATCACATAGCAATCCAGTACTCTCCTCTTTGTTTCTAGGGAAATTGTCCTGTTTCTTAATACTTTACTCAACTTCTGGAATGATTATTTCGCCATGCCAATTATTCACCTTCGGATCTCAGTGTCGCACTTCTGTTAGAACATTTCCTAGGTATTTTAATTTCTGTACACACTTGATTTTAGAGTCCCTCACCTGTAGTTGGCATTTTGGACTGCCCTTTTTGCTGATGACCATGCATTCGTTTTTCTTGCAGTTTATTTGTAGTCCTTTCTTGTCACTCTCTTCAGCTACCTTTTGTAGGAGGCTTTGTAGTTTTCTTTCTGTGTCTGCTATCAGCACTGTATCATCTGCGTACCTTATATTGTTTAAATTGTAGCCTCCGATGACGAATCCTGGCATAACTTCTAGGGTTCTCAGAATAGTCTCGCTGTATAAGTTGAATAGATCCGGTGAAAAGACGCATCCTTGTCTTACCCCCCTTTCAATCTTTCAATTGCTGAATTCGTTACCTATCTGTATGCAGGCAGTTTGCTGCCAGTAGAGATTCTTGATTACTCTTAGGTCTTTCCCAAATATGTCGAGGCTGCCAAGCATCTCCATCAATTCTTTGTGGTGTATTTTGCCAAACTCCTTTGCATAATCAATAAAACAGAGGTACAAGTCCTTCTTCACTTGTATTTCCCTTTCAGAGAGCATCCTAATAATAAATATGGCGTTCCTTGTTCCAGTGTCTTTGACAAAACCGCACTGTTCTCGTCCTATCTTTTGTCTGATTCTACTTCTCGCTCTATTCATCAGGATTCGGACGATCAGTTTTGTTAAGCATCCTAATTATTATACCACGTTGAAGTACCCTTCCGACTCTTATATAAGTAGTAATTAAAAGAAATTAATGTTTGAATACATTTTTTTTTACTAAATCTTGACCTTTACATATGTAATTATTTGAGAAAATGAAAGTTTTGTTACCTTTACTTAATAAATAGCTACCTTTATATATTTAATCGTTAGAGTGAATGAAAATATTGACATATTTGTTTAATAAATCCTATTTATTAGATAGGTAGCAATTAAAAGAAATGAATGTTTAGATATATTTTTTTTTACTAAATCCTCATCGTTACATAAATATCGTCTTTGCCGGGATCGAGGACGCTCTCACATCAAGGGTACTTACAAGTTTAAAGTGCAAATTTTCGAGAAAAAAGAATAAACATGACAATAAGGTCTCAGAAGTTTTCCTTATCTTACCAAAATATAGAGTGCTTTAGCAACCTGTAGATCATCTTCATCTCTTTTTTCGTCATCATTTATTATTTTACACTTACAATAGGGAGACACGCAAATTTATTGTCTTAGACGTATAATATACTGAGTGGGATCTGCATCAAACAAAATGAATCTACAGTTCCACAATTCGGTGTTCTTCAAAGTAGTATTTTTCATTCAATGAAATATCGGCTCAGGGTCTGTTATATTTTTGTTTCTTTTAACTCGGTCTATTTTTAAAAATTGTACTAATAGGATGGAAGATTTGAAAATTAAAACTAAATTAGAAATTTACTCAAATGTAAAACAATAAAAAAAGAACTTTACTTACGTAAACTTGATGCCTATATAATATGTACCTTACATTTGTGATTCTGGTATAGTATGTGACCTACCTCTTTAATTTTTGTATAGTATGTGGCCTACCCTTTTTGATTCTGGTATAATATGTAGCCTAGCTCTTTGATTTTGGTATAGTATGTTGCCTACCACTTTGATTCTGGTATAGTATGTAGCCTACCCGGTCTGATTCTAGTATAGTATGTAGCCTACCTCTTTGATTATTGTATAGTATGTAGCCTACCCGGTCTGATTCTGGTATAGTATGTAGCCTAGCTCTTTGATTTTGGTATAGTATGTTGCCTACCACTTTGATTATGGTATAATACGTGGCCTACCTTTTTGATTTTGGTATAGTATGTAGCCTACCCGGTCTGATTCTGGTATAGTATGTAGCCTACCTCTTTAATTCTGGTATAGTATATAGCCTACCCGCTCTGATTCTGGTATAGTATGTAGCCTACCTGTTTGATTCTTGTAAAGTATGTGGTTTACCTCTTTGATTTTGGTATAGTATGTAGCCTACCCGGCCTGATTCTGGTATAGTATGTAGCCTACCCGGTCTGATTATGGTATAGCATGTAGCCTACCTTTTTGTTTTGGTATAGTATGTAGCCTACTCAGTCTGATTCTGGTATAGTAAGTGGCCTACCTCTTTAATTCTGGTATAGTATGTAGCCTACCCAGTCTGATTCTGGTATAGTATGTAGCCTATTGTGTCTGACTCTAGTATAGTATTTTCCTGACCTCTTTCATTCTGACATAGTATGTGGTCTACCTTATTGAATCTAGTATATTATGTGACCTACCCGGTTTGATTCTGGTATAGTATGTTGTCTACCCCGTTTGAATGTGTCCTACCTCAGTAATAGCACCTTTATAGATATAAGTATTTGGCTGTGTATTGAAACATTATTTTCCTTAACTCTAACAAGACAATGATCATACTTCTTTATAACATGCTTTTTAATGTAGGCTACTTGCTATACCAGTGACAGAATTTCGTAAGCTTCATTCAAAAGTTAGGTAACATACGATATCGAAATGGTAAATTCTTTAAAAATATTTTCTAACTCAGATCCGCTGCTATGAAAGTCGGCTCTCTGTGCAGGGCCCGGAAGTTTTTTCCGTCTGAATCTATCCTGCACATGTATAAATCTACCATCCTCCCGTGCATTGAATACTGCTGCCACATCTGGTCGGGTTCCCCTGCTATTCTCCTCGGGGTTCTTGTATGCAAGCAGTTTGCTGCCAGTAGAGATTCTTGATTACTCTTAGGTCTTTCCCAAATATGTCGAGGCTGCCAAGCATCTCCATCAATTCTTTGTGGTGTATTTTGCCAAACTCCTTTGCATAATCAATAAAACAGTACAACGGAGAGTCTGTAATGTTGATCGAAACTGACTTGGCAGACCGGCTACAGTCACTCTCTCACCGGCGTGACGTCGCTTCCCTGTGCCTCTTCTATAAATACTTTCACGGCTTCTGCTCCGATGAACTTAGATCACTGGTGCCCTCTAGGTACGAACTTGCACGAGATACTAGATTAGCAACTAGGTCCCACCCTTTTACAGTGAAACCGATAAAATGTAACCGCAATTTCTACTCCAACAGGTTCTTTTCTCGCACTTCCCGACTGTGGAATTCCCTTCCACATGATTGCTTCCCCGACGGCTACAATCTCCAGGAGTTTAAATGTAAGATCAATAGACACCTTCTAACACACTGACTCGCATCCATTCTCTCAAACACTCTTCCCATCTGCCCAACCCTAAGCCTCGGTATCCTTACCCGTCTATCACCCTCCTTCTGACATTTCCTATATATAACCACTCTTTCTCTTTACCTTCCCCTATGTAACCCCTTGCGCAATAGTGGCAGTGGAATGCCTTGCTTGGGGTGAAATGATTAAAAAAATATTCACCTAGACGGAGTAGTGCTTCTTGTGTTCAATTTCCTTGTTACAAAGAATCAGTTGGTTTCCCTACACTAGTCTGACACTGGAATATTCTGTACGTTTACAAATCTTTTTTTTTTATGCTACTTTGTTTATTTACTACATTACACAATGTATAATTTATAAATTTAATTAAGAGATTACATACAGGAATTTAGTTTATCGTCTAGCATAGATAACCTTCCTCTGAGCATAGACATATAAAAACCCTAACCCGCACGGCAAATTTTCGAGACTTATTTAAGAAAAAACAAAAAACAAACACACAACCGCCATAAAAAACAACAACAAACAAAAACAAAACAAAAAACAAAAGAAAAACAAACTGCGTCTTTGACGCCGGCAAATCCGGTAATCACTGGAAAGGAAATGAAAGTGTTGATAGATTTGTTAATCCCGCCTGTGATATCACGAGTTAGGTATACAAATATATGCATGTTATTTTTCTTGGATGTACGAAATTGTTTTTGTCCGTATGTATACCGCTTTCATCTTTGTCCATGTTTGTTTCGATATGTGAAAAAAAAAAAAAAAATCTATATAGCAGCAAACAAAACCTATATCAAAGTATGTATAGGCGTCTGTGTGCGCATACCGCCCGCATGTATATTTGAATGTGTAGGTGACTGTGAGAGGGCGTGGATAATTGTTGCATATGGTTCGCTGTTCACATAAATGAACCGATTCATTCTTCATATATAGTTTTTTTTTCCTTTCACGGGAAAATCAGCCCCGCCTTCTCGGAAAAATGGTGGAAAATTGTTTTTTTTTTTCGTTGTTGCAGTTGTTCTTTAAATTCAGTTTCGCACGTCGTCTGTACCGTAGTAAAATCCTGCAAAGTTAATCATCGCTGATGAAATTTGGTGGCAAAATTTAACTCAATCTTCTTCCGTCCCAGAGGGAAGGCGATTTGGCGGGGTAACTAGGACAGAACACGATGAAATCTTGAATACGCCAATCGTTAAATTACTAAGATTTCACACTTCCAGGGCTAACGCCATATTGTAAGGCTTTACCAATAGATTCATAACGGCTGATTATGATAATTTTAATGTTATTTACGCCATTTTCACGATAATTTTTTCAGTTTTTTTGTGTTTCTTGATTTCTCCTGAAATTCTTTTTGGTGATTTTATTTTTTTTCTATTTTTTGTCTCCCATTATGACTCCCTTTACTTACCCTTTTCTTTCTCCTTTATCTTGGTTGTTTGTTGTATGTTTTTTGTCTTACACTTCTATTCTTTCTAAATTAATATTTCCACTCAAAAGTTTATTCATCTTAAGCATCCTTTTTATTTCTGATCTCATTTTTTTGCCTTCTATCAGCATGGTAGTCATGGTTATGATGATAAACTACATCTGGCAGCAGTACCTCTGATCGAGAGATTGGAGGTTTTAAAGAGTGTGGAACCACCTCTTAATTGCTTTTGTTCTCTAGTACACTGTAACCTGAGGTAGTAGCAACTGTTGGAGTTCCAGATATGGAAAAATAGTGTTTTGATTTTTGACAACCGAAAGTAAAAGAAAAGGTATCTGGACAAAAAAAAAACAAAAAAAACAACAACAACAAAAAACAAAAAACAAAAACAAAACAAAAACAAACAAAAAAAAAACGAAAAAGAACATGAACAATTTACCCCAATTTTGAATTAGTTGTAGAACTTATTCAAAATTAGAAAAATAACTTAAAAATTAAACAGACTCTCTCGGTTGCCTAGAGGAACTACGAAAAACACAACAAATAAAAGGATATTCCACTCCACGAATAAACAAGGGTTTCCAACTGGCAGAAGAAATACTATTAGAATCTCTCCAGAAAAAAAGTAAACATAGTCGTATACGTCTCCATGCATAACAAAAGCAACCCAGAATTATTTACAAAGATCAAAAGACACATAGAATTACTCAACAAAAATGATAAAATAAAATAAATCTTAAAGATAACTAAAATAATTAAAAGCAAACGCCAATCCCCAAATTTATAAAACATACTAATCTCATCAAAATTCAATCAACACACAACACAGGGGATCACAAAATGCATAAAAAAGACGTGGAAAATGCAACATAATAATAGAAGGAAACCACTTCAAGTCCGAAAACCTATTTACATTCGAAATAAAAACAAATCTGAGCTGCAACTCTAAAAATGTAATTTATACTCTAAAATACAGTGAATGCGCAAAAATATACGTGGAGGCGACACAAGGCCTGAACAAAAGAGTAGTTCTGCACAGAAGTAACATTAAACTAGCCGATAACAGGAATTTGTACGTTTCCCAACATTTACACGAACGTAGTGGAGGGAAATTCAGAGTAATACCTATTTACGAAAATGCAGATTATGACAGGTTCATGATGCAGGAAGAAATATTTATAAAAAATATACAAGCCTTTACTCAACAAAACAACATGAAAAACCTGAGACACACTAAATTCAAACGTAATAAAAAAATCGCAAACCATTGCAAAAATACTATTTCAACAACAACAAAAAGAACTAAATGAATCAAGATCGCTGAAAACAATTTTGAAGTATAAAAACGAAATCAAATTTCGCAAGTCAGTGTAAAAAGTTTTCTGACCAACGAAAGGTAAATGATTTCCAAAATGGAAGATACTTAACGAGCGAGTGGAAAAAAATACCCCCCCCAAAACAGAACAAAAAACAAAAAACAAAAACAAAAAACAAAACAAAAAACAAGCACGCACGCATATGAACTTTTTGACCTGCTCATAGACCACTTATCTATATATACACGATATTTTCGACTGTCAGAAAGACAAATGGATCTCAATATGTAAAGTCGTAAGTATATTCGTCTGAAGAAAGTCAACTTTGGACTTGAAACACGTGTAGCGATACAAATACCATTATGTACACTTAACATGTCATACAAAAAGCAATTAATAATAATAATAATAATAATAAATCTACACATTAAACAAAACGTTCACAGCTTCTCGCACTTTTTTCTTATGTATATATATATATATATATATATATATATATATATATTGTAATGTTAACTCGAACTGAATTGACTCAGCTAATCTCATGATCGTCAAACTGTTGCTACTTTGCTACTTTGTTAAGTATCATGTGTTGATCAATATTAAGTGTTGGGAAAATAGGCAGACAAAAAAGTGTGACAAAATAAGATAGAAATATATTGTATCAGGTACATCTTTCGTGTATATTAAAATTACAAGGAATGTTATTAGGAGTCTCTGTAAATAATGAAGGAAAAGTTGAACATACTCTGTTAGTGAATTTTCGAGCGCCTGTTGTGTCTATTGCACGGAGTACTATATTTTGCGTCCTATCGCAAATTTTGTGAATTTGTCTTTCAGGTTCACAAAACGTATGCTCAGCATTTCTTTTTCATTTTTACGCATGAGCAAAGGTTGAAATGGGGGTTACTTTCGCTGATAGGGGTTTTTCACGCATGCGCATCTGGCAAAATAGTCTAATGTCTACTATATTATGGATGATGGCATTAACAGTTACTGCTACAGTTTGACCGTGAAGACAGATTTAATTCAGTGAACTGTACAAAAGTAAAACTAAAATAAAAGGACGTTTATAGTACATTTCTAATCCGTGTAACATAAGGAATTATCTTCTTACCACACACACACACACATATTGTGTATTTAAGTAGTAATCCAACTTTTATGCAAGTTTCATTGAAGATTATTGACAAGACAGTGCGATTAAGCATTTTAATATAATTTCTTGCATGCCTACATAAAAAATTTCTTCGTTGGTCAAAGGGTGTGTAAGAACAGCCCAAATGATATTTTTGTTTGTCTTAATATGTCAATTGTGATTATATTTTTTTTTCGGAATAGAACTGGTTTAATTTCCGAACATTGTCAGAACATTGTGGCCGTGTTCATAATAAATATTATTCAGTGTACATTTCTTGTATTTATTATTATTACTAAGGCTTCTATTATTGCAGCAGTTTAGATGGATGTACGTTGCGAATGGAATTTGGTCGGTTTCTGTTTGTCTTTAATCGTTGTAAATGCTTTATTTTTATTATTCATTTTTTGGGGGCTCAACTATATATATATATATATTTTTTTTTAATCATTTCACCCCGAGCAAGGCCGAAACGCCACTGATGTGCAGGGGGTTACATAAATGTAGAAAGATTAATTAGAAAAGAGTGAGGAGTACAAGCTAGTTAGAAAGGAACAATAGAAAACTGAGAAAGCAGGTGCAATGACAGGTACATGGGCGGAGAGAAAGGGAAGGTTATACAGGGGAGGGGAGAGAGCTAGAGGCCAGTGGTTAGTAGGTGAGTATTAACTTTGCTTTTAAATTTCTGGAGGTCGTAGCCCTCAGGAAAGCAAGAATACGGGAGTGAGTTCCACAGGCGGGAAGTGCGAGAGAGGAAGCTGCAATATATATATATATATATATATATATATATATATATATATATATATATATATATATATATATATATATATATATATATATATATATATATATATATATATATATATATATATATATATATATATACTGAATGTGCGTTGTGGTGCAGTGGATATCGTTTCGGAACGAGAAATCGGGGGAGCCAAGTTCTAATTCCAGCTGAATTCATTGCATTCACTTACGCACAAATATCATTGGAAAAGGTATTAATCCATCTTTTCCTTCCAGTTATGGATTAAATAACAGAACAGATTGGGTTTTATGGCCTTGGTCGGCAACCAGTTTACCACAGAAAACAATGACAACCTACTGCGGGATAATCTGCCCAGTCAGTCATGTCTTTTTTGAGACATGATAGCCCAAGCGTGTATCACGTATGGCACTTCACTGACTGATATATATATATATATATATATATATATATATATATATGCTAGTCAGTGGTGCATATTCTTATTTATATATACACATATAGCTGAGAAGTTAGACAATAAGCACTCAGATCCAAAATTATTTCCATTGGATAGCATCTAAAATAATTTAAAAAATAACCACTACCATCCACTCAATAACCGTCTGGATAATACATTAGACGTTACCAGCCATAATGACGTATCGGTCAGCATATGGTTATGTGTCAGGTGTAACAAAAAGAAAAAAAAATGATTGACCAAAACTTAGAGATAAATCACAGACAAATATTTAATTTACAAAACACACCAAATAAAATATTTACAAATATACAATTTTTGTTGCATTAAAAACAAGAAACATAGAGTTTACTATTTGCAAGTGTTACGAGAAGAGAAGGGGAAGATTAGATTAGTATCTCTTTCTTAACCCAGTTAAGTAGGCCAGGAAGTTCAGTACTATACATTTTGGAAATCTTCAAATGACTATATAAAGAAATATTTTATGTATGGTCAACGAAATAGTCAAAATTATGTATTTACCCAAACGGTTGCATGAAGTTCTCTTTCAGGTTTTTATTGGTCCGCAATTTCTTATTGATCCTTTCGGCTGGATATAAATCCTGAATCAAACCGGAGTTGATAACATCAGCAGACCCTGGTAACAACTGACTACTCACTGCCCTAACCTATTTTTATAGGGGCTAACACCTAATTTGCATATTTCTAGAACCTTTGGAATTCTCTGAAACATTCTACAATCTTCCAAACGTTCTATTTCTAATTTTCTTATTTTTACGACTACTTCCTGAATTAAAACATTTTGGGGATAACACTTAGGACTCAATAGAATTCATTGCTGTAACTTTTTATACATTATTAATATTATTTTTATATATAAATGCATCCTCGTAACAATCGTGTATAATGACAATATACACGCTAAAAAGTCTGCCTTCTTCTACCGTGCGCCCATGGCCCAGAGGTAGAACCGCCGACTGACGCCACTGCGGTCGGGTATCAATCTTGAGTTAAAAGCAATCGGAGTCTAACCGTATTGATGAGCTGTGATACAGCAAAACAGATCTGTCTGCGGATGACTATATATATATATATATATATATATATATATATATATATATATATATATATATACTAGCAGTTTAGCCCGGTTTCACTCGACTAGTTTAAGGAATAATAAGAATAAAAAGCATTTGATGAATTTACATAGCAAATATTTACGCAACGTCTATCCTCGTCACTTTTATAGATATAGATAACAATGTAGAATGTCTCTATTGGATTATGGGGGGGGGAGAGGCAACATATATGTAGATTTTGATAATATAAAGTAGGATGATCGATTCTATATTATAAATTATAAATAAACTGATCCCTGACTTTCTGGGGTGATAATATATATTTTCTACCCTTAATTTTGGCTTTCTGAAAAATTCACAAGGTGTCGTTAGCGTTCTAAAATTTTGATCTACATCTGAGCGCAACTCCCGTCGAGCTAGACCGTAAAATGCAGACGCTAAGTCGAATCTATCAAACAAACAAATACTTACACAACATCCACCCTCGTCACTTTTATAGATATAGGTAAGTGACTGAGGGAAGCCACGTCATGCCGGTGAGAAAGTGACTGAAGTGGAGATGCCAAGTCAGGACCTATTACATTGCAAATCCTATTTTGAATTTTGTTGAGAACCTCGAGATAAATAGCAGGAGCCCCCATCTAAACAGGCATGAGATTAAGAAACTTTTGAAAATTGAAACTTGATCTTTATCAGCAGCAACAGTGCCACGTTTCTAGCCTGACCCCAGCGCACGTGCAAAGAAAATGTCAGAAATCAATTCGCTCTCTGATAGACTTCAGTATTTTTTTTGAGTGTCAGGCATTTTTGTTACCTTCTATTACTTATAATAATTTTGCATAAAAATCTCTTTGTATAACCGGAGAATATCACGGGGATAATCGACAAATGAAATACGTCAAAACTTTCATTCACTCTATTGATTACATACATAACGAAAAGAATTTATTAAACAAATACGTCAAAATTTTCATTCAATCTAATGCTATCATATACAACGAGAAGAATTTATTAAATAAATACGTCAAAACTTTCATTGTATTTGATGATTAAATCTATGATGAGATGGGTTTATTAAACAAACATGTCAAAGCTTTTATTCACCTTAATGAATGCATAAGAAGCAACGCTGCAAATTCTGGTGGTAGAAACAAAATATATATTATGATAATCCAGATTGTATTCTGTCATCATCTACCTTCTAATGTGGTGAACGTAGTCAAATATTTCGGGCATTTTAAACGATTCAAATTAGTTGCACAGTTACTCCACCGATCACCAACTAAGGCCTAAACCTTTAGGATTTAGAAAATAGGAAAACGAGATAATTATGTGCGAAATTTTGCACTTTTGACGAAAAATTGCTTTGCTCTATTTTCGCATTCAAGCTGGGTTTTATGCTTTTATCAACAAGAAAAGGATTGTCAAAAATGGTCTGGAATTAATGCTGATATTATGGAAAAGAAAAGGACTCTTATACATAAAATATGTGACACATATTGAGGAAAGACTGCCTCAAACATTTGACACTCTCAGGACATATTGAAGGCAAGAGGGACATATGAAAGCAGCATGTATAAGTGTATGTCAGAACAGATAGGGAGACAAATGTTGCTAAGATCAAAGAAGGATAGAAAATTATGGAGGACCATGAACACACACATCTGAGACGAAGAAGAGGTTACTATCTGAATGTTATAGTTTTATTCATTTCTGAAAAGAATTGCAAAAAAATATTTCTGTTGCTTTTTAACACAACATCCAAGTTTCCTTGTTTAGTCGTGAAAAAGCCATGTATGTAGGTCCTGTAATCTCCTTCTCCAGCCTCCTGGAACATAGGGCGTAACCTCACCTCGCTAAACGTCTTTATGTTGTTTCTGTAGTCAGCAACATTTTTCTAGGTGATGTTGTTTCACGCAACACCCGACCGATTTTGAATTTAAAGTTGTACTTCTCTTAGAGTGTTTGTCAACCAAGGCTATAGAACTTACCCAACACTACTATTAACCGCGAGGTTGTAAAAAAATACCATTTGGGAAACCGGCGCGGGTGAATGGGCCTCTCTTAAGCCGTGCTAGGCAACCCATCTAGTGATGGTGTCACGATAAAAACACCCTTGGTAGCTCTAGCGAAGCATCAAGTATTCAGCTACTGACAAGATTTTGAATCTCGTCCGAGGCCGCAGAATGATGATGAACCCTAAGCTGGCCACGCGGGAAACAGATTTAGAACTTCTCAAAGGTTTCGGCTGGAATTTGAACCTGGCATACAAATTCCCATTTCTGTGACGATAACTACGAAGTTAATCACAAATTAGAAAAAATAAATAAATAAAATAGCCACATAGATCCGAAATATCGGCTCGGAACGAGAAATCGGGGTGCTGAATTCGAATTCCCGTTGAATTCATTGCATTCACTTACGCGCAAATACCCTTGGAAAAGGCATTATTCCGTCTCTTCCCTCCAGTTATGGGTTAAATAACAGGACAGATTGGGTTCTATAGCCTTGGCTGGCAACCAGTCTACCGCAGAAAGCAATGGCAACCTACTGCGGAATAATCTTTTGCCCAGTCAGTCATGTCTCTTTCGTGTTTCACGTATTGCACTTAACTGACTGACTTCTGGGAAATTTGAAGAAGCATTCCTTATCTTTGGAGGAATATATTTCCATGACAATTCCTTAATGATTAGGTTACGAAGGTCAGTTAGAAGAAGTCGTTTACATAACTACATTCTATGTGCCGCCTTTTTATTGTTTACATAAAAAAAATTGAACTTGTTTATGTGGTTAACATAAATATAATCTGGGAGAAAATCACATATTGATGAAAGACTTTTTGATGAATCCATATTGGTTTCAAGCATAAATGCAACGAATTATTGAACACAGAAAATATTCAAACTTCGAATTCCGGTCGGGTCCGTTGCATTCACTTTTGTACAAATACCTTTTGGGAAGATAAGAATCCATTTCTTATCCCCCATGCTTGAATAGTAGCATAGCTCTCTTCAGAGAGACACGGCAACTTATTGCAGGAAAATCTTCTGCCTTGTCAGTCATGAACCGAAAGAGACATGATCGCCCAAGCATTAATCATATATGACACTTAACTGATTGATTTTTACGAGAATGGGACATTTTTTTCTTAATTCCATTTTTGCTTATTTTTTTTAACATGGTAAAAGCGGTTGGGAACATACAAAATTTGGTGGTCAATCAATTACTCAACAGACTTAGTGATGGTTAAAGCATTTTAATTTAAAAACTACTTTCAAAATAATCTCCATTCTTGTCAATGCACTTAATTCAGTAGTGTATATGAATGAGATACATTAAATATCTTCTTCTATGTGCCGTGTTCCTTCAGGACGTGGGTGACCATGAATCTCCACAACCTAATCGCTGTTCTACCAGCAATTTACAAAAGCTCGTTAGTAGGTTATGTACTGCTTTCCTCTATCCTTCTTGCCTTCAATATTTTTTGAAATGTCAAATTTTCTAAGTCCTCTTTCTTCATTATGTACACTAGAAACATTTATCTATGTCTTTCTGATTCTAAATATGTATCCTTTATGTTACCATTATTCCCAAAACTTAGTCGTTGCTCGCAATTTCAGTTTATGGTATTCTAAGCCACTTTTTGAAGAACCATGTTTCTCTTCTTCATCTGTGAAGAGATTGTTCAGCATTCACTCCCATATAGGACCGATATTACATAAGCGTTCAGCAATTTTTTATATGCCTTTAACGAAATTTTCCTCTTTCTTAATAGAAAAATACATTTTCTTAGCTAAACTTATTTATAAATGGAACTTTGTCTGTGTGTGTGTGTGTATGTCTGTTACTGTGAAACGGCTGAAGCGATTTTCTTGAAAATTTACACAGTTGTACTATAAGCGTCTGCGAGTGTTATCAGTTAGGTTTTGTGTCGAGGTACCCCCGATAAATATCGAAAATCAATAATAAAAAAAATCGGGTTATAGAAGGAGTGGTTCGATTTTAATCAAATTTGATACACTCATAGACAAAGACACAAGAAACGATATTCAGAAGTTTCAGGGTTGCAGTTCTTACAATAGTTCAGAAAATCGATAATATATATATAAAAGCAAGATGTTCACGTGTGTGTCTGTTTATCTGCCTGTATGTCTGTATTTCTTCAACCCTTTTATTTTAGTTTTTGCTTTGGGTTTGGCTCTAAGTAGGTATAATTGTAGTTCTTAGTCTCAGCCATGATACCATTTACTCAGAGGACTTATCTAGCCTTCAAAATTCAGTTTACGATGAAAAAAACTGACTTGAAATCGATACCAGGAAATCAAAATTTGACTTACATCCATTCATTTTTCTTTCAGTCTATGGTTTCGCCATAACTAGCTTTTTAGTCTTTCGTGCGAACGTCCAAAGAGTCTGAGCTCCAGGACCATGGATTTGTTTTAAAGCTATATTGCTAGTTAAGAAATATTTAGGAACGTACAAACTGTTCCTGTTAAGATACTGAAAAATTTAGAATTTCAAATCGAAATTCTGCTAATATCAATATGTTATGTTGTGCAACTTTTGATAAGTATGTATAACTTACGATCTCACGAGTTATAGAATATTTGGTCTATGTTAGTAGTTATATGTAAAATAGCAAATTGGATTCTCTAGTCTTGGGTGGCAACCAGTCCAAGAGAAGGTAACTCTGAAACAAGATAATACTATCGTAAAGTGTGTATACATGTGGCTGGGGACAGCTTGAGAAACCAAAATTTGTACGACCGAATGAATACGACCTTGGGTGATCATGACTTGAAAAAGACTTGACTGACTGGGCAGAATATTTTCCCGCACTAGGTTGCCATTACTTTCTGCGGTAGAATGGTTACCAAACAAGCCTACTCTGTCCTGTTATTTAACCCATAGCTAGAGAGAAGAGATGGATTTATATCTTTCCCAAGAGTATTTGCGCGTAAGTGAGTGCAACGAACTGGAATTCGAACTCGAAAAGGAGTAAGACCAAGCCAGAAAATAAATGCATCAGTTATTGTGCATTTTTTAAATATATATTTTATAGAAATTCAAGATAATATTTTGCATCTTAAAGATTTTGCACGAACTTCAAACATACATATATACTTGCTTGTTCATTTTAATATATAAAGCGATATTCTGATGTTGACATATATAAATATACTGTGATAGATTTAAGCAAATTTAGATAAATTGTGATAAAGAGATTTGTGTTTAGTACAGCGATTTTGTACATGTCTCTCTGCAGATGAATTCTGCTGTACTGAGTTTTTCTCTAGGGAGTTCTAGTTCTAGGGAGTTTTATTTTTAATTTTTATTAAAAAATAAAAAATAAAGCTGAATCTAAGATTTTGTATAAACAACACATAGGAAGAGACATTTATCATGTTTCACTTTTATTAAAGCTTCATCAATGATTTTGGCACAAAGTTGAAGGGAGGAGGGGAGGAATGCGAGTTTGGTCATTAGTAACAATTCTGCTCTTGGCTAGTTCGATTCCCCACCCATCCTTCTTAACTCTTGATACAAGCATCATGAGAATTCATCCTTCATCATTCGACTCGAACATGAACCAAAATAACTCGTTTTATTAGAGGACCTAAGAATACACTCAAGAAAGATATATAATTATATTTTTTTTTACAAAAATGTATAAAAAGAGGCTGAGTAAAACCATTAAGCAAAGTATAAAGTTCAGGTAAACCATTCAAAAAATAAATAGAAAATGAAAAAAAAAAAAAATTCAGAGAATGAAATATCGTGAGAAAGAAAATGAACTGGTATTTTTACTTTTGGTAATTTTCTTATCGCAGCTAAGATGTGGCACAAGGCCGAAACTATGGGGCACCCAATGAGGATTGAAATCACTTGTAATAATTCTAGCGAGACAAGCTTGCTTATTATTACACAACCTTTTGTTTGGGGTTTAGAGTTTGAGTTTTGTTTAACGGCATATCAACCTCTATGAATTATCTAATACCAAAAAGGTGGAGTTTTAAAGTATATTTTTTTTAATGTTCAGTTATAGTGAGAAGGTTGATTTTGTCAGATTTTGTTGAAAATTAAAAAAAAAATTTAATTTTAGAAAACTGAAGATGTCTTCTAGTTTTGTATTCAAAAATGTATTGCTGGTAATAATTATTTTTCTTCAAAAATGTATCATGGCAATATTTTTTTCTCCTTCAAAAACGTGTTACGGTAATAGTTTTTCCTTAAAAAATGTATTGTTAGTAATATTTTTTCCTTGAAAGATGTATATTTTTCTATAAAAGTCTTTTTTATGTATATATTTCTATAAACGTCTATTTTTATACTTTCATAATGTTTTTGATAGTGTTAACTATTTGCCCATAGTTGGGACCTTAACAGGTGCTACCACTCCGGGTCAAGGTGAACCTGGGAACACTAGCAATTAAGAGGTGGTTTCACGCTCCTCACAATCTCCCAATCAGAAGCCTTGCTGCTGGATGTAGTTTATCATCATACTCAGGACCTTTTCTTTTGTGTTTGGTTTTCATTAACGAATCATGTTTCACGTGCACTTGACTTGTTAAACCAACGATAGTATAATTTGTGGTGTTCTGAATTCAAGAAGAAAGGTTACATCCATTTAGAGTTTCAATAGATTAACGGATTTCAAGCATAACTGAAAAACTGTAAACATTTTCTGATATTCTATTGATAAACGTTTTCTATTTGTTTTTTATTTTATCATTCTGTCGGATTCCGATCCATATTTCGTCCCAATCCATATCTATATATCCGCAGAGAGATCTGTTTCGCTGTATCACAGCTCATATTTGTTAATATTGCACAATAACATGTGCATCAAATGAGCTGTTCTGATGTCCAATTTTTGAGCTCTCTTCCCCATGCTAGTCTCTTCTTCTTATTGGTTGGCCGAAGCAAAGGCTTCCTTGCTGCCTTGGAAAATTTTGCAAAGTAATAATAACAAAAGAACCATTCTATTTTCATTTAGAATTATCCACTTGGCAATAAATACTAAAAATACTAAGAAATACATAATTTCTTTTTTAACTGGGGTGGCCTAATATATATATATATATATATATATATATATATATATATATATATATATATATAAGAAATAAAGAAAACTCTGTTTTTTCACTTTGAAGATTTTTATGAATAAACATAAGTCAGTTTTTTACCTTCAAGATTTTCATATCCTATAACAATACATATTCATATGAAATACATATTCTTTATATTTTTGGTATTCCTTCTCCTTTGGGAGGGGGTGGGCTTGTTGCCCGGTACCCAAAGCGTCTCCAGAAGGGGAAGTGCCGAGGGGACTTGGGAATATTTTCCATGATATTACTGTTAAACCCAATTTAAACCACGGCTTTTTGTCATATTTAGTTGCGACGTGTGCGCACTGGTAGATACGTCTTAAAACAATTTTGTCCTCTAACAATTTCTACAGGGTTTATACATTGTTCTACTATGAAGGGAATAGCAGAAAAATGACTTCTGTAATCACACCATGCCATAGAGCAAATAAGTACTGCATTGGGTTTCATACACTGTGTTTGAAAATTTTGATGCTTGTATTTCAACAACATTTAAAACCTGTTCTTTTATTGTCCACTCTGTTTATTTTACTCTCAGTAAAAACTTGCGTCTGAGTGGCTTTATCAACTTTTTTTTAAATGATTACAAAATTACTCATACTGAATGTTAGATGGTTATAGATTATGAGCGTCGACTTTTGTGTTATTGAATCGTTAAAAGTTCTGATTTAAGTGCTTACAGATTTTTATCTAGCATTTCAGGTATCATTAACAAAATTTATGCGTTGCATCATTAGTTAGAGATTCCCTACTCTAATAATCACTAAGGAATAGGTAATTGCTTCGATGTGGAAATCACAGATATAAGAGCTTGAAATCACCATTCGCGACAGAAACGATAAAATGTATTTTTTAATTATCCCACCGCAAGCATGGCAATAAAGTCACTATCACTGAGTGTGAAACAATATAAAAAACATTATCAGGGAGCGAGAACAATAAAAGAACAGAATTTAAGGTAACGATTGATATTGAATTGAATGTTTTTATTATCAAACTTAACTAGAAAGGAAAAAGCTGGATGATAGTTCCACAAGCGGGAATTTCTAGAAAAGAAACGGTGCATATAACTTACGGTTACATGTAGCCATTTCGACTGTAAAATAATGAGATCTAGGCGTCAATCTAGTAATGAGCTTCAATTCATAGAGTCTAAGCACGCTGGAGTAAAATTTCATTAAAGCAATTACCATTATAGCATTTATAGAAAAAAACACAGGGAGTCTATATTACATCGGTGGAAAAGTGATTGAAGTCGAGATACCAGGTCAGGATTAATAACATTGCAGATTATTCTTTGGATTTTATTAGGGATCTCTAAATATATAACAGGAGCATCAGACCATAAGTGGCAGAAATATTCTAAGCATAGGCAAATGGTGAACTTGTAGATATATAAGATAAGATTCTATCGAGAAAAATATCTAGCACAACACGCTGAACACACTTTCGTAGCAGCAGACATAGCAATCTATTTGACATAATTTTTCCACGTTCGTGAAAAACGATAACCCATGAGGAGGCAACTGGTCACTTTCATGGAGGCTAGTCATTAGCCATGTTGATGTAAAACAGAAAGGTGTTCTCTCAAAAGATGAATAGAGAGCAGTTTTATTTTGGATGCGTTAAAATTAACATGCTATTCCTTGTCCCCGTTAACTGTTGTGTCGTAGCTCGTACCATGTGACATTCAGTCGCCGGATGTATATAAGACAATGAGCGCTAAGGAAGTAACCCCTACTACTGCGAGAGACTGTAAATATTGTATATACATCTTGTTTGTACCACTCTATTAATAAAGTAGTTTATCTGCATTTCACTGTGTATCTCTTCATTTCACAATACAACGTTAACCACAAAATATTGATCAGTTCTTTAAACTGTGCTGTTTCTTGTTTTATTTTCCAAGCTCCACACACACACACACACACACACACACACACACACACACACACACACACACACACACAATAAAATTAATTCACACCATGTGTGTCTCTAAAAATACAATTGCGTGGGCATTCACCCCTTACCAAACCCTTTGGGGTCAAAAACAAGAACGGCGCACCCAAAAGCACGGACGTAGTTGAAAACACATCACATGATCAAAAATATGAATTTTGACCAATCAGGGCTCGATAAAAAAACATATTTCTCGATTTCCAGGAGCCTCACTATGAATATAAAAAAAGCAATAGAAACTTTCTTCACCAGAGAGAGGAACGGACAGTTCAGAGCACATATAGAGAGAATACAGCAGCTCACACAACAGACCGTATCACGCATCAATGAACGTTGTTTCACCCTCTCTTTCTCTCATCTAGCTCGCAACACATAGTCCATTTCTTTCCCTCTCACACTCCCAATTCCTTTCTTTCTTCCATTCTTCATCTTTATACGGACAACTACATTTTGTATGAAAAAGTAATTCTTTAATTTTTTTTTTTTTTTTTACGAAAACAAACACAAGTTTATTTTACCTTATTTGTAGTGTGTTTTCCTTTTTATTTATTGTTCGGGAGAATTATACAAGCCCCTACAAAACTAAGTGACAATATGAACTTATTAAACTGATCAGACTTACAACTAAGACAGGAATAAATGGTAGTGCCATCAATATCGTGTTACGAGGATGCATTTATATATAAAAAATAATATTAATAATGTCTAAAAAAGATTAAACTTTATAGTCAGGGATTCTACTAAGTCCTACTTGTTATTACAAAAAAGTTTTAATTCAAGAAGTAGTTGTTAAGTAGAGAAATTAGAAATAGAACCTTTTGGAAGATTCTAGATTATTCCAGTAGATTCGAAATGATTCGAGAAATATGAAAATTAGGTGTTAGCCCCTATAAAAATAGGTTTTGGGAAAAGAGTAGTCAGTTGTTAATAGGATTTGCTGACATTATCAACTCCGGCTTTGATTCAAGAACTTGTATATCCAGCCGAAAGAATCTCTGCTAAAAATTGCCGACCAACTAAAACCTGAAAGAGAACCTCATGTAACTCTATAGGTAAATATTTTTTTTTACGCTTTCATTGACTAAACTAAAAACTATTCTTTATATACATTTTTGAGGATTTCCAAAATGTATAGCAATTAGACTACTTCGCTAGCTTAACTGGGTAAGGATACTTGACTCGACTTCCTTCCCCTTCGTAACACTTACCCGTAACACTTGTCAGTAGTAAACTCTGTTTCTGTTTTGAACACAAAAAATTGTAAATTTTGTATATATTTTAATTTGTGTTTATCGTAAATTAAATATTTGTCTGTAATTTAGCTGTGTTTTGGTAAATCATTTTTTCTTTTGTTTCAAATTATAACACGTAACAATAGATACTGAGTTGAGAACTTGTCACCAAAAAGATCGTTGATAAAAATTAGGAACAACACAGTTCCAAGTATAGAGCCCTGGTGGAGTCCTGCTTCAATAAATGTTGTTTCCTTGTGAAACTACCGAACCAGACAGTAAGAGAAACAAAAGTGATGACAGTGAACAGCTAAATATAAGATTTAAAAAAAAAATTAAAAAAAAAAAAAAGAGAAAGTAAGGAATAAATACGGAGAAACTTTATGAAACCTTTTTGGTTTGATTAAGAAACCTTTACAAAAATAAACTAGTTTAGTCAATTAGTCAAATTTTGGAAGTGGGTCTAGACAATACGAGAAAGGAATATTACGTTGGCGTTCTTAAAAAAAAGAGAGATAGATGGAAACAGGACGAGATAGATAGATAGATAGATAGATAGATAGATAGATAGATAGATAGATAGATAGATAGAAAATTAAAAAGAAAGATTTAAGACAAAAAATAAAAAACAAAACAAGGAAGACAACGAGGTGGGAAGAGAAAAGGCGGGATATAACGTAACAGAAAATAGTCACGAAAAAGAAATAATTAAAAAAAAGATGAAGAAAGACAGAGAGGTTGAGGATGAGAAAGAAAGCGTCGACGGTATTAAAACGAGAAGAAATCGGATGTTATCAGTTTCTTGTCAAATATCAACTAAATTTTCAACCAAGGTTTTCTTTCATAAATAATACGATAAATACACACGCAAGTCGCAAAACAGACTAAACAAGTAACCTAATTCGATTGATTTTCGGAGCGGAATATTTCAGCATGCTTCCTCAGCGTTCGCAAATAATTCTATTATCTTAATCGAATTTATCACTGAAACGGTAATACAAACATTATATTCATATTTTAAGCCAGCTAAATGGGTGTATGTGTGCGTGTAATGAAAATTACACGTGCGATTGCCTGTGATACGAGCCTGTGAAGAAACGCATGAAAGCAATTCGCCGTCGACTTTAGAAGTAAGCATAAAAAGAAGAAAATTAAAAGAAATAAAGCAGACGTAATTTTAAAAATCAGTGTTAATTTTTCGAGCCGCTTTAGCAGCTACGTCTTATAAAGCAATCGAGAAATCTGAATGAGTTGTATTCCTTCATGCATCTACTTTCATGACAGTCGTGTAATTAGGATGGCAGATAATGAAAAGGTATTTTCAATAATATTCTCTTTTCAGGTTGAATTCCCAAATAACAAAATCAGGTGAAATTAAAACTTAGACTAATCTCCGAAAGGAGATGCCGATATTTAATCTTTCTTTCTTTCTTTCTTTCTTTCTTTCTTTCTTTCTTCTCATATCTCCCCCCCCTCTCTCTCTCTATATATATATATATATATATATATATATATTCATAACAGGTAGCATGACTCGGGGTGTCATGCACAAGGTTATCTTCAGGTGCTGACTTAAGAGTTAAACACTTATGTCTTGATTCGACCACTATTTCATTAACACTAGCACTCAAAGTGCTATATATATATATATATATATATATATATATAATCCGTATTTCCTTTTTGCACGCCGCTTTCTTTCTTTCTTTTTTTCTTCTCATATCTCTTTTTTTCTCTCTCTCTCTCTTTCAACCTCTCACTCTCTATATATATTCCTCACAGGTAGCATGATTCAGGGTGTCATACACAAGGTTATCTCATGGTGCAGACTTTTTTTTTTATAATCGTATCGCCCCAATCAAGGCATTTAACTGTCACTGTTGTGCAGGGAATTACATAGGAGGAAAGTTACGAGAAGGAGTGACAGAATAAAGAGGGTGTCAGGAAGCGGGTAGGAGAGGAATGTGTACTGCAGAAATGAGATGAGAGAATGAGAGAGGAGATGCAAGTCAGTGAGATAAGAGATGACTATCGACTTTACATTTAAATTCTTGGAGATTGTAGCTGACAGGAAAGCAAGTAAATGGAAGGAATTTCCACAGGCGGGAACTGCGAGAAAAGAAGCTGATGGAGTAGAATTTGCGTTTACATATTATTAGTTTCACATTAAAAGGGTGAAATCTAGTTGCTAATCTTGTGGCTCGAGTAAATTCATCTATAGGGGGCACCAGTGATCTAACTTAAGAGTTAAACTCTTATATTTTGATTCGACCACTATTTCATTAACACTAGCATTCAATGTGATATATATATATATATATATATATATATCGTGCTTAATTGTGATAATGTTTAGTACCAAGTTTGTTTTTTCATGGATTTTACTGATAAATGTATTTTGGTAAGAAGTTGTTTTTGTTGCAAAATGCTCGAGATCGGGGTAATAAGTCCAAAGCGTTTGTCATTTTAACTGAGCAGATTCATGCCGACTTCTAACTTTCGTGAGGTTAGTGCGATGATCTTCCCATACGTCAAATCACTTGGCAAATAGCCCTGATGAGTGAGAACATCATAAGGATGTCCTCCCGAAACTTCGAAGTTGGCATGAATTTACTCAGTTAAAGTGACAAGCTCTTTGTACTTATATATATATATATATATATATATATAAAGTGTGTGTGTGTGTGTGTGTGTGTGTGTGTGTGTGTGTGTGTGTGTGTGTGTAATGATATCAAGTCAGGAGAAAACAAACCGTACTCATAGAACTAAGGATAAGCGAAACTTTTCAAGACAAACATGGCCGCTAAATTTCTATCATCTTAGATACGAGTCGAGTGAATTAGATGGTGGTGAGGAGGGGAGGGGGTAAAGGCCAGAAAATCTACCCACACTCAGCAGTTGAAGGCAGCAGCTTAATATTTGAATAAAGCCTTCCAAACCAATAAAATAGCAGTACCATCCAATGCCATGACAAAAAATGCTGACTCATTTTTGATTTTTTTTTCTTTTTTCCACCGCTATGTAAAGACCAAATATTAAATTTGCTAAAATATTTTCAAAAGAAAACAAAAGTAAATTAACTGATTTCCCAGATTTCTATTTAAGTACCTTCAAAAGAATATCCAACAGTTAAATGAATTACCAAAGTTCATTAAAATACAAAAACAAATCAGTTACCAAAGTTAAATTAAAATTCCACTCCTACTCCACCCAAGAACCTCAGACTAGCAGAATATCTTCCTGCTACAAAAGAGCTGACTGGGCTCGTTCCGCGATTTCCTGTGTGACGTCTCTTGGAACAAAGTATTTAGCCTTCTAGTTGAAGACTGTGCGGCTGAGGTTTCCTCTTGGGCTAAGGCTAGCATCTATGCTTTCATCCCTGTCAGAAAGTTAAGACTTAAATCCCACTCACCCACTTGGTTCTCCCCTGCCTGTTCGGCTGTCATCGTCCACCGAAATTACTTCTTTCGGCTTTACCGGAGTCACACGTCGGACCATAACGCGTGTCTTTTTGCCTCGGCTCGCAATGAGTGCAAGAAGATACTTAAAGGAGCTAAGCTGATGTTTGCAGCCAGAATGAAGCAGCGAATAGCATCCCGTAAGTTCGGCTCCAAAGACTACTGGAGGCTCTGTATTCACTTGGATAACTAATTGCATCGGAGTTTATGCTCCATTTGGAACAAAAAAAATTAACTTTACTGTTTTGAAGTTCTCTTTATTTATTTATTTATTTATCTATCTATTCTGCAATGCGAAGCCATTCCTAACGAGATAGTGGCCGTTACTGGGCAGTTGACCTACCCCCTTCCCCATCACCCAACCCTGTGAAATCTCTAAGTTTCGTAGATGGTCTGTTCTTCAAATTCAAATTCGTTCGTTTGCTTTGTACACGGACAGGCAGCCTAGCCAGATTTTAATTTTCGGGAAAAGACAAGAGTTGAAGATATACATTTCTTAATTCAAATTTCCTGGGTTAATCCTGTGTGGTATGTGTTTCTTATTTATGTATTTTAATTTTTTAAGCACGAATTCTGGTGTCCCACAGGGCTCTATCCTGGGACCGACGCTCTTCCTTATTTTCATCAACGATCTCCCAGATGAGATCAAGTCCCAAGTAGGCATCTACGCAGATGACACTACAATATACTCCCGCACCAGTAAGAATCTTGTCGTGGCGGACAGACATAATCTCGCTGCTTGAACGGGATCTACACTCTGTGGTGAACTGGGGCAAGAAGTGGCTTGTCAACTTCAATTCGTCTAAGACCAAGTTGTTGTCTGTCAACCATTACAGGCAACCTCTCCTGCCTCCCATAAGCATGGACCAAGCAGTTCTCCCGGAGAGCAATACACTACGCCTCCTCGGACTTACCCTGTCCTCAGACCTCAAATGGAACCACTATATTGAATCCATAGCAAAATCTACTGCTAAGAAGGTTGGGTCACTATGTCGATCCAGGATTTTTTTCCGCCTTAATCCATCCTGCATGTATACAAGTCAACCATCCGTCCGTGCATGGAATACTGCTGCCATTTATGGTCAGGTGCCCCTGCCGTTCTCCTCAGTATTCTTGACAGGCTCCAAAGGAGAGTCTGTAATGTGATAGGTACTGATCTGGCGACTCGACTGCAGCCACTTCCCCACCGTCGAAATGTGGCCTCCGTTTGTCTGTTCTGTAAATAATTTCATGGCTTCTGCTCGGACGAAATTAAGTCACTGGTGCCTCCTCAACAGGTGTTTACTCGTGCAACCAGACTGACAACTGGGTCCCACCTATTCACAGTCAGGTTAGCCAAATGCAGACGACAATTCTACTCCTGCAGCTTCTTCTCTCGCACTTCCCGCCTGTGGAACTCGCTCCCATATTCTTGCTTTCCTGACGGCTACAACCTCCAAATATTTAAATGCAATGTCAATACTCATCTACTGACCACTGGACTCTAGCTCTCTCTCCACCCCCGTACAACCTTCCCTTTCTCTTCACCTATGTATCTGTCATCGCACCTGCTTTGTCAGCTTTCAATTGCTCCTTTCTAACTAGTTTGTATTCCTCACTCTTTTCTAATTAATCTTTTTACAGTTATGTAGCCCCCTGCACATCAGTGGCATTTCTGCCTTGCTCGGGGTGAAATGATTAAATATATATATATATATATATATATATATATATATATATATATGTATGTGAAATGCATATATATATATATATTTCACATACACACTTTATATATATATATTGATGGAAGGGGAATTCACGTGTACATAATTATCGTGAAACTATTAACATAAAACATTCCCCAACAAATATAGAGAAATCCTTCTACCGATAGAGAGAAGGTTTCCATAATGATACATAGACTGATTCCAAAATCTTTAAATGATTATTGGAACCAGCTCTATGTATAATTTTAAACCACTCGTCTGTTTCTGTTCCTCTTCTTATTTCTAATAGTGTTACCGGTAATTCTCTCACCATATTACTTAACATGTTACTGATTTCGTCCTCGGCACTCAGAGCCTCTACTACCGAGTTTTCTAATGGTTCATTTTTCATAGGTATCAGTCTCGATAATCCATCTGCATGATCTATTTTATGAATTCCTATGATATGAATTCTAATTTGAAATTATAGTTTAATAATATTGTTCCCCACCTCAGGAGTCTATTTGAAGTGTAGACTGGTAATCCTTTCTTTGATCCAAGTATGGTAAGGAGAGGTTTATGATCCGTTTGTAGCGTAAATTCTCTTCCATATATATATATATATATATATATATATGAAAGCGAGTTATGGCAAATATTATGCCCAAAGCTTCTTTTTCTATTTGTGAATAATTTCCTTTCAGCCTGTAGCAGCGATCTCGGTGCGTGGGCTACCGGTTTTCTTGTGCTGTCCTGCATTTTAAGTAGAATACAAGCTCCCACACCGTGTGAGCTTGCGTCGCTTGCAATAATAATTTCCAGTTTGGAGTCGAGGTGTGTCAATGCTATATACATGGTGTATAGGTTAAGAGAACAACACCTGAAAGCTATCAGTGTCTCCTTCTTTTCAGCCATAATAGAGGGAATACAAAATTCCAGCCCATTAGACAAAACCGCACTTTCAATCTTCGAAAAGTAGATACTGGAGTAGTTGAAAATGTGCTTACCTTCAGTATTTGAATCACATCCAAATCTGAAACGAATAAGTACGGCAAACTGTTTTTCAAATTTCAAAGAAACACGTCGTTTGGCAAATTCATCACCATTTTCCAAATACTTACAGTAACGAAAGAAATCAAAGAAGAACAAAAAGCTTTTAATTTTAGATAAACACCCATGTCTAGAATTAATGTAATATTCAAGTTGTTTAGACAACTTATTAATTTCATCTTGGATAAACGCCCGCTCAATAGTTAAACTAAGTCTAACTTTCGAATGAAAAATTCGCTTAGAAATAGAGTGGTGCTCCGTCTTGCTCTATGTAGGAACGTAAAAAGGAAATGGTTGGTCTTAATAACCTAATTTTGCCCCTTAATTGCGATAAACTATTCAATTCTTTAATTTGCTGATATGTGTACCTCTTCCTTATATATATATATATATATATATATATATGTATATATATATTGTTTGTTTAATTACTTTTAATTAATTTTTTTAAAATTTTTTAAAAATTTTTAATTAATTTTCCATTTGAAAATTAGTTATTACGCGACCTAGATTTCTACCATGAGTAGTGTCTTCAGGCGATTTAAACCTAGAATATAAATTATATATATATATATATATATATATATATATATATATATATTTACGCTCTCACACCCTGATTGAGCACTCTGGAAGAGTGGGAGACTTTGTAAACAGTAGTTACTCCGGCATTTACGCACCGCTCATTCGATAATGAATTGGAGCACTCTAGCTATTGGGCGTGTTTATACGCGCTAAAAAGCCCGCCTTCTTCTACCGGACGCTCGTGACCTAGGGGTAGAATCGCCGACTGACGCCGATTCTGTCGGGTTTCAGTCCTGGGTTAGGAAGCGACCGGAGTCTAAGCCGTACTGATGAGCTGTAATACAGCGAAACAGAACTGTCTGCGGATGACTATAGTGTATATATATATAGCGATAAAAACAATTTTATTACAGTCGACTGTACCAAATGTTAAAACTAAAATACCAATCGACTGTTTTTTCCCCACTCGTCAGAACTGTAACGGGGAAATATTATGAAGACTATACATATATATAATGGGTGACGTGAATGAAAAGGAGGGGAAACATTTCTTTTGTTAAAGTTATCACACTTGAAAGTGCTAGAGACCTAGTAAAGAAAGCCAAAGCAAACAATATCTTTGTTTACAATGAGAGGGCCGCCTGAACCTGATAAAGATGTGATAACTTTAGCAAAATAATTCCCTACCTTTCATTCATGTCACCCATGATATATGTGTATAGTGTTTATAATATTTCCCTGTTAAAATTATGACGGGTGCGGACGAGGTGTGACACAAAATCAGGTTTTTACGTGGGGAACTCGGGCGCATACACTCGAGGGAATTGTCAAAAAGAAAAAAAAAACCTAACCCCGGCGAGAGCGAGATCGAGCACATTGCATTGTATATTTTCTCACTCGAGTTTCCGTCCGCAGACAGATCCACGACTGAGTCGTACATTGCCCGAAGAGAAAGAGAGAGTCTTACAATTTCGAACCTGAACGGCACTCTGGATACTTGCCCAAAAGTTCACAACTCAGACGAGATTTAACACAAACGTAGGTTTAACCTGTGTCAGTCAGTTAAGTGCCATACGTAATACACGCTTGGGCGATCATGTCTCGAAAGAGACAACACTGACTTGTCAGAAGATTATCCCGCAGTAGGTTGCCATTGCTTTTTGCAGTAGACTGGTTGCTAGCCAAGGCTATAGAACTTAATCTGTTCGGTTGTTTAACCCATAAGTGGAGGGAAGAGACGGATTAATATGTTTTCCAAGGGTATTTGTGCGTAAGTAAATGCAGAGAATTCAAATGGAATTCGAACTCGGCTTCCCGATTTCTTGTTTCGAGCCGATATCCACTGCACCACGACACACATCCTAATGGGTACCCGTTTTAATTTTAATTATTTCAGTTAACTTTTGTTGTTGTTTCTGGAGTTCCAACAATTGCGGTTGTTGTATTTTTACCAATTGGGCTAATAATTCTCCTATATTTAAGAATATCTGTTTTTTTTTTTCTTTACGCATAAAGAAAAACTGACACCAATATGGTTCTATTTCTCATCGTGTTATTATGTACGTCGCAACGTCAAATGTATTTTTTCCTACTCCGTATAAGTTTCGATTCCTTGTCTCCATTGTTATAACTCGCTACTAACTGTTAAAATATGTCTTGACTGATTCCAACGAAACTGTCACGAACACTCTATCAGAATTCTGTCAGAACTCCCTCGTAATTCTGTTCCTGAACTCTCTCTTAACTCTGTTTGAGTTCTTTATTTAAGGCTTCTTGCTTAGTTCATTTGAGTGAACCAGGGTGTCTAATTTTTTTAAAAATCATATCACCCCGAGCAAGGCGGTAACGCCACTGATGTGCAGGGGGCTACAAAGGAGTGAAAAGATTGGAAAAGAGAAAGCCAGAAACCACATCCTAAATAGGGAACAAGGGATGAGCCTCTTAACCTTTTCAATAGACGTGGGTGGAGTGTGAACCGGGCGATAGTTTAGTCTATCTACTCCAATTGAAAAAAATAAAGTGAGAAGATTGGAAAAGAAGAAAACCGGAAACCACGTCCTAAACAGGAAACAAGGGATGAGCCTTTTCACCTGTTCAATAGACGTGGGTGGAGTGTGAATTGGGCGATCGTTTAGTCTATCTACTCCAATTGAAAAAGAAGTGAGAAGATTGGAAAAGAGAAAACTGGAAATCACATCCTAAACAGGAAACAAGGGATGAGCCTCTTCACCTGTTCAATAGACGTGGGTGGAGTGTGAACTGGGCGATCGTTTAGTCTATCTACTCCAATTGAAAAATTTACTCTCCAACATTAAATGAATGATTTTATAAATTCCAATCGACAGTATCACTGACTGCTTGGTCAATGAATACGGAATATTTCCTAATAAGGATACAGCTAATGTTATCATTACTATTTTGATTCATCTATCAACACATATCAACAAGTCATCCGCGTATCTTATGTCGTTAAAATTATGTCCACCAAGAATCAATTCCTGTTGTTCTTTTACGATCTGTTTAATAAATATAGCGTTATTTTAAAGTTAGTGTATGAAATAATCTGTCCTTTTCCTGGTGATACTGTAGTGGTTATATCGCTGATAATACACCTGGATACAACCACAAGTTTATGTATGGTTAGTACTAAGACACCTGCACTCAAACAAACTGAGTGACAGCTAATAACGGGAAATAGACACAGCCTGTATTCTTTAGATATATTTACTATGCAAATATTGCACTTCGATGTAGTGCAATTATATAGCCAGGGTGTCGTGACCCGTAAAGGGATAATGATTGGTATTTTATTTTAGCCAATCAGAGTCCTTGTTTTATTCTGTGCTTGATTAATCTTATTTTCTGAATTATTATTCTTAATTCCAATAATATTTTTTTAACGTAAAATCAACCTATTTTTGTTTCTTTATAAAATATTGATTGCTAGGAAGCTTGCTTTAAGAGCTTTTTTCATATTTCAGGTAACGTAACGATATATTATCAGACAAAGCTGATTTGTTTTAGTTGTTAGTTTCTGTTTTTCAGAAAAGAAAACATTCAGGCCCACTGCATGTCAGTTCCGCTGACAGGCGTTTTGAAACCTTAAACCAGGTGCTTTTCAACAGAAGTAAATTTCATTCTTAAAAAGATGTTATGGTTGTTATCTTGGTTGAATGTCTGCATGAATAGATATGATGGACCGCATTAACATTTTAAGCAACGTTTGGATGACCGTCAGTGCGTGTGTTTGAGACTCTAACCCAAGAAAAAGTGAAACATTTATGACAAACGATCAGATACATTTCACAAGAAAGACGAAAAGCAGAAAACATGACATTAAGAAAGAATTGTCGTATATATAAGCCTATATAAATATTATAATTTCCGCTGATATTATTATTAACGCTTTTATTATTACAAATATGTATACATATTTACATGCAAATCATATCTATCTATCTATCTATCTATCTATCTATCTATCTATCTATCTATCTATCTATCTATCGCTAGATATATAGATAGGCGCAGGCAAATCATATATATATATATATATATATATATATATATATATATATATATATATGACTAGCAGTATAGCCTGTCGTTGCTCGGGTGTAATGAAAGCTTTAAAACTAACCCATGGTCCTGGAACTCAGACTTTTTGGACGTTGGCACGAAAGACTAAAAAGCAATAGTTGTTTCCAGTTAAAGCAAAACCGTAGACTGAAAGAAAAATGAATGGATGTGAGTCAAATTTTGATTTCCTGGTATCGATATCAAATAAGTTTTTCGTCGTAAACTGAATTTTGAAGGCTAAACAAGTCCTCTGAGTAAATGGTATCATGGCTGAGACTAAGAACTACAATAGAGCCAAACCCGAAGCAAAAACTAAAATAAAAGGGCTGAAAAATACAGACATACAGGCAGATAAATAGATACACACACAAAAAAATCTTGCCTTTTATATATATATATATTATCGATTTTCTGTACTATTATAAGAACTGCAACCTTGAAACTTCTGAATATCGTTTTTTTGTGTCTTTGTCTATGAGTGTATCAAATTTGATTAAAATCGGACCACTCCTTCTATAAACTGATTTTTTCGATTATCGATTTTCGATATTTATCGGGGATACCTCGACACAAAACCTAGCTGAGAACACTCGCAGACGCTTATAGTACAACTGTGCAAATTTTTGAGAAAATCGGTTCAGCCGTTTCGAAGTCTATAGGTAACGGACACACACACACACACACACACACACACACACACACGCACACAAAGTTCCATTTATAAATAATTTTCGATTTTTAAATGTATACATATTTGTAATATGATGGACTCTCCCGTCGATCTCGACGTATGAGGTTCCGACAACTCTGACTTCATCCATGCTTCAGCCTCTGATGACATCTAAGTCCAGCAAGGGACTTACAAATCAATCTACACAGAGTGCAAGTGTGCTGGTTATGGGATGTACTTGCAGGTACCAATACAGCCCGCTTGACTCTCTCTCGTTTCTGACTCAAATGATTCAGACTGTCAGCCTTGAAACGCTGAAGACCATCAAAACAACATGCCTTCCACTCCATTCGATCAGAGACTCTGCTCTCAAGATTGTTGTGAGGCAGATTGAGAGCAATCAAATTACTCCTGATCTTATCCTTGTACCTCAGTAAAGGCCGTCCAACATTTCTCCTACCGCTCTCCAATTGACTGTACATCATGATTTTTGGTATCCTTTCCTCGGTCATCCTCAATACGTGTCCAGTCCAACGTAGTTGGAACTGAATGAGGAATGGCTCTATTCCAGAAATATTACATTTTCTAAAGAGGTCAACGTTGGGCATCTTGTCTCGAATGCTAAGACCACAGATTGACCGCAAACAGTGTTTGTGAAATACATCCAGCTGACGGATGTGCCGTCTATAAGGAGTCCAAGACTCAGAGCCATACAGGAGGATGGAGAGAATAACAGCTCGATAAACCACAATTTTCGTATCCAATCGGATCCCACGTTCATCCCACAGGCGATGGCGCAATTTCCCAAAGGCATATGTAGCCCTCGCAATCCTGTTGACAATTTCGTCATCCAATGAACCATCATGATTCACCTTGCTGCCCAAGTAGGGAAAACACTTTGTATAATTAACGGCTTGACCATCCACCTTCAGTTGTCTTTCTGGAAAACGATATTCAGGTGGCTCTGTCCTCACTCCCGCAACTTGCTTTGGAGGTATATATGGTTGATGCACCACCTCTGTCTTTTTGGTTGAATAAACCACCAGAAGAACGGAACTGAAATTTCACGCCAGTATCAATATCACCAAAGGCATATTTCAGCATCAGGGAAAAATAAAGAGCAAAAAGTACAGGAGCCATCACACACCCCTGTTTTGTCCCATTTGTGACGTCGAAGGCGTCTGACGTCATTCCGTCACACACAACCTTAGCCTTCATTTCTTCATGAAAAGAGATGATCACCGTAAGCATATTTTCAGGTATGCCAAGCTTGCGCAGAACTTTCCATAGAGCGCCACGGTTCACTGAATCAAAGGCTTTTGTCAAATCGACAAACACCATGTACAGTTCCTGGTTCTTCTCTCGTACCTTTTCTGCAATTTGTCGGAGCGAAAATATCATGTCAATGGTGCCACGACCAGATCGAAAGCCACACTGTGACTCAGGGTAGATTTTATCAACAAGATGTGTGGTAATTCGATTCAGAATTAATCTGGCTAGAATTTTTCCAGCAATGGAAAGAAGTGATATTCCCCGATGATTGTCGCAGATATTCCTCGCTCCTTTATTCTTGTACAAGTGCTTAATACATGCATCCTTATAATCTTGCGGAACACGGCCGGCTTTCCATATTTCCACAAAAAGAGCATGTAGCTTCTGTACTAAAGCATGTCCGCCACATTTGTACACTTCAGGAGGGATGGGATCATCAGGTGACGGGGATTTACCGGAGGCAATCTGTTTGATC